>JALQPE010000033.1:0-33894 GCA_030407315.1 Asparagopsis taxiformis | reverse complement strand
AGGTAAGTGTGCGAGTTTTGAAAGTATGCTGTGATGGAAGGTTGGTTTTGAGTCTGACTGTTGTGGTTGATTCCGATGTTGTGTAGATGATGCAGGAATGTTGATGACAGAAGGTAAGTTTTACTGAGCACCAAGACTTGTTTTGCGAAGATATGGACTGCTGACTTTGATTATTCATTGCAAGGTTTTGGATCATGGTTTGTATTTTGTGTAGGATGGATGATTCAGTCATCCTCTCGGAGAGGTAAGTAAGGGAGTTTCTAGGATATCTGTCGTGGTAAGCGTTGCTTTTGAGTCTGACTGTTGTGGTTGATTCTGATGTTGTGTATGTGATGCAGGAGTGGTGAAGCAGAACGGCAGGACTGAAGGAGAGTGAAGAAGGGATGTAGGAAGATGGGGAATGAAGCTGTGAGGTGTTTCTGGTATGTGTATATTTTGGGGCATACGATAGAAGTGAGAGTGCGTTTTCAAGTGGTGTAAGATTTGCTGACCATGTTCGTGTTTGATGTCTTGATGATTAATGGGCTGGGGTGGTGTCGAGGAAAGCGGGGATGGTATTGGGAAGGAGCGTATTTTTGTAATCTAGGTCGTGAGGGTTCTTGCAGTAGTGCGGATGGTGGTGCATGGCGTTCGGATGGTAGGGAGAACGCGATAGTGAGGGAGATGGGTGATCGACGATATGCTGACAGGTATTTTGTATTCTGGCTGGATACGTATTTCCTATCTAACCGGGTATTTATTTCCTATTCTAACCGGGTATTTATTTCCTATTCTAACCGGGTATTTATTTCCTATTCTGACCAGATATGTATTCCCTATTCTAGAGAGACGTATTGTATACGAGCAGTTTCCTAAATGAGAGAATAAATACGGTCCGATATGGGCCCTGAATTTACCATCCGCTGTAATTTCTTCCCTCCCGGTTTTCGCTGATATATTGTATACTGGATGTCGGGTCCTAGTATTCCGCCATATGTACTAGAGAAAGTGGATGTCGGGTCCTAGTATTCCGCCATATGTACTAGAGAAAGTGGATGTCGGGTCCTAGTATTCCGCCATATGTACTAGAGAAAGTGGATGTCGGGTCCTAGTATTCCGCCATATGTACTAGAGAAAGTGGATGTCGGGTCCTAGTATTCCGCCATATGTACTAGAGAAAGTGGATGTCGGGTCCTAGTATTCCGCCAAACGTACTAGAGAAAGTGGATGTCGGGCCCTAGTATTCCGCCATATGTACTAGAGAAAGTGGACGTCCGCATCAAAAATTTTTATTTTTTTTTGGACGCGGACGTTCATTTGTTCTAGTAAATCTCGGGGCCGACTAGGACCCGTACTAGAGAGACTGGACGTCCGCGTCCACTTCCGAAAACACAGACGTTATTGATTCAACATACAAGAATAACTCTACAAAATTAGAGTTGTTTGCAGTGATCGGTTCCGTTCTGGGCGTTGGGTTCCCAATCGCTTACCTCTTGTTAGAGGCAGGAAGTGGCGAATACAACCAGACCAGGCTACAATCTATCACTCAATTCCTCGCTGCTGTGCGATCTACAATCCCCGATCTGCGCCCATCATTTTTCTTTACAGACAAAGATTTGGGGCAGATCGGTGCAATCAAAACAGTTTTCGAACTTCTGCCATCGATATGTTTGTGGCACATGAAGCAAGCAATACGGCGGAAAATCAATGCTATCTGCAGAGATGGCCATAGGGAACTGAGGGAAAAGGAGATGAGTATACTGCAACTAGTCACTAGACACTACAACATTCATTCTTCCTTTCAACCTGAGTTGCGCATTCAGTCAGGTCTTGCAGACGCAAGACTTGAGATAGCTAGATTGTGGGAAGGAAGTGATGGTTTGGGATGATTTCATATTTACTATGCAATTGGTATTCAGATGATGTTTTCATGTTGTGGGGAAGGCGACACAATAAAGTTATTCCAATTGCCCGGACCACAATGATGGTGGAAGCGCATTGGTCAAGGTTGAAACGCGTATTTTTGCTACCCTACAATCGCCCAAAATGTGACTTTTTAGTGTACATTCTATCAGTAGTGGTTCTCCCCCGATTCTCCACTGACTTTGAGCTTCTATGTTCTGGTATTAAGAAGCCTGTATGGTGGAGGCACTTTGTCAGTGAATGGAATCGTCTATGTTCGATTCCGCTCACAAACAATCACTTTACTAACAGACTGCGATGGACATGTACATGTGAAGGTTTTTCTACATAGCCGATTTTTTCTGTGATAGCACTTGACTTCCGGAATGACCTGTCCGTACTACCGTGATGTTGTACGAAGTAGATCTCCTCCGTTTCTCAGTTTTAAAAGGGTTGAGAACAGGTATAGAGCGACCATTCTCGGTGAAGAAAAGCAGAATGCACTGCATACGGGTGAAAAAGATTCAATTGAGACAGCCCAAATTGGTACAACCGCAACTACATCTGTTCATGCGGCGTATGCTGTACCAGGTATAATCTCACTTGTTTCTAGATCACGCGATACGGAAGAGCTACAGCACACCGATACAGCAAGAAAGTTACAAGACCTTTTCGCTTAGGGCATCAAACAAGTCCGTGATTTATCTGAAAATGAGTCTGGAAGCCGTCAAATTGACCATCTTTTCCGTGTTTTGCAGCGCTACAGAACCTATCATGATAGAGTGTCAAGAAATCTCAGTGCACGTGGTGCACCACGGACATGGGAAAACGAGGATGTCGTCAATTTTCCCTAATAGGTCATTAAAGTTCCCTCTCTGTTCGCTAGTCGCCCATTCTATGCAACAGCATGACGCAATAACCAAATCAGCACATCGCGCAATTGTTTCCCTCGTCTATTCATTCCATATCAGGGCCTGTTATCCTTTCAAAAGCAATGAATCAACCTAAATTCCGCTTCTCTATCATTCAATACCAGTACCTGGAACCAACGGCTTCAAGCACCTCCCGAAATGTACTGGATCCAACAACATTCTATCTTCGTTGATCCATAACCAGCAATGTCAGTGTGTGGATCATTTGGCCGTTCCACAAACAAAGATCAGTACGATTATCAATGTGTGTGTGATGCAATTTATGTTGCGAGTGCGCGCGCGGGTCGGAGTGATGCGTCGCGTTGAGTCCGCGTGCATCCGCGTTTAGTTAGTTAGTAAGCGAGCGTACGCGTGGCGATACAATTACGTGTCACGGCGCGCCTGCGCGAACGCGTGCGATTGCGAGCTTGGCGCCACGTGTAGCGCCTTCTACGAATTTCCCTTTATTTCCCCTTTTTTGGTTTTTATGACGAAAGTCTTTTTCCCAAATATTTCCCTTTTTTGCGTGCGAGCGAGCGGCCGCCGGCCGGCCATGTAAGGACAGCCTGTCCTTTAGTAGTTAGCTATTAATGGTCGTTCCGCTTCGCACCTTACCAATAAACAGCCAGCATCTTCGCAGCTACGAGTTAAGCGTTTAGCGAATCGCGAGGACCGATTGCGTTGAAACGTTGCGTGCGGGTTGCTCACGATCGCCGACGTTCGGGTGCGCGCTGCGCATAAACCGATCGTCGAACCGCGTCGCACCGCGATAGCGCGCGTTGCGTCGCACGCCACTAGGCCAGGGATTTACGACCCCTGTGTGGATCGCGTTGTGCTCGAGTTTACTCGGTGATCTCACCCTGAGATCACGGCTTGCGCCGGCCCGCAAATCCCGTGTTGCGATCGTTCCCTACGCGTTCCGCCGTTGTACCACCCGATCGCCAACGCGACCGAGCGACGCGCGAAACGCAAGTTCAACCAGCGCGTTACGGTTCACCTCGCCCTGACACGGTTGCAATTCTAGAACTCCCTTAGCGATCGCCACCCCGGCTGGTCCTACAGTGTGGGCGTCAGTGTGCACCGTGGGCAACAGCAGGGAGGACAGTTTGGACGTTTGCGCAGTGCTTGTAATCCAATTAAAGAGCACAAAGACAAGTTCGGAAGCTTTCGTTTCGGAATGTAGGAGCAGGGAAGCCGTGTGCGTATTTGTGAAGTGGTGTTCACGAAATTGAGGAGCAGTGTTATCAGTTCCCGCGTATCTGCAGCGGTGTGCATGAATGTAGAAGCAGGACTGTCAGTGTGGTTGTGTTTGTGCGTCGGTGGGCAGCGAACGCAGTAACTCAAAGCTTTTCGGTGGTGTATGTGAAATCAGCAGGGCGAAAATGCTATGGGTATGCTGCTGGAGCGGCGCAGGCACAATGACGGTCGTTGAAGCAGGGCTGTCAGTGTGGTTTTGAGCTCGCCGATGCGCAGCGAACGAAGGGACTCAAAGCTGTTTGGTGGTATTTGTTGCCATTGGTATGCCACTGGAGCGGCGCAGGCGCAACACCGGTCGTTCCGGGGATAGAGAATGTGCACCGGTGCGTACGAGGCGGCTCAGTCACGTGAAGTTCATTGCATGTCGTCATTTAATTACATTGCTATCATTACAGTACCTACCGGCGGCGGCGGTAAATCCGGAATTGGGCGGAGCTGGATTTATTCGGATTTCCCAATCTCGACCAAGTCGCGTTACCTACGATATGGACAACCGTGACCACCCCTCGCCGTACCGTATGACAAGGCTTCCATCAATTCCTTCTCTCAACCGGGAGTTTGAGTTCTAGTAAAATAAAAGTATTTTTGATTTGTCCGAATGTAAACAAAAAGACACCAGCTCGGGACGCTTTCTTGAATGGCAGTACTGAATCTACCGCCGGTAGGGAGGGTAGAAATTGGACTAATCGGAGATGCTTCTTCAGCGCTTTGGACCAATCACAGATGCTCGTCCAGCGAATGGCCCGGTTACGCACCAATCACTCAATCCAGTCAGAAAAATATGATTAACATCATTTCGCTTTCGTTCAACACCCATAACTCGATGCGAGCCTCGATAAGATCAAAAATGAAACGCAGTATAACTGCAGGGTTTACCTGAACTTTCCGGACAGCAACTGGAGGGTTGGAGTTCTGTTGTCTTCAGACCAAGAGGCCTGCCTGAGCGTCTAGCAGTAGGCCCCAATACCCAACTTATGTGAGAGCAAGTGGGTTCTGCGCTGCGAGCTATGTGGTAGGGATCAAGTAGGGCGAGCAGGGAAAGGGGATCGGAACAAACCCTACCAAAAACATATTTTTGACATGTTTTGAATAGATCAGATCTGAATGAATTGTTTTCCAGCATGGTCATGAAAAATAAATTATTTGAGTAATTTTAATATTCCCCAGCGAATGTTCACATCTCATATCGTCCTACTGGACAAGTTTATTGACATCAGCCATGCTCCAAAACTTTCTGTTCGCGTGCAAAAGCATCTGTGATTCAAAAGTGGATGGCAGAATGCTTCTACTGAGGTCAGAGAGGGCGTAACCCGCCTTTGAAAATAGCCGCTCACAAATGTTAGATATTAGCAACAGGAACCACAAATCCAGATAACTTTCAGTAGATCTACTATCCAACATGCGTCGAAGTTTCAAGGTCTTCTCAGCAACGGAGATATATGTAAAGTCATTTCTGTTAGTAGTCCTTGCGGTAGTGCTGCGCAAATGCGCAACACTTTTCTTCTCCTCTGCTGATAGAATATCATCACGGCCGTCGAGAATCTTCACTACTGCAGATTCAAATGTAGTGTCGAAAAAAACGTGTTCGTTGTAGGATAGCTCTGACTGTGACTCTGGAAATTCCTAAATAACCGTTTCAAATACACCACAAACACCAGGAAGCGTCTTTGAGTCATTTTGTAGTAGTTTGTTCCCTGAATCGAATTGTCCCAACTTTTCGCACAGAGCATCGATCTCCCGATCTTGAAGATCCAAAGTTATAAGCTCTTCGATGGATTCAATACCTAGCGGAGGTAGAAAATCTCTTAGTTCTCAATAGCGTTTCAAAATTTCGAAGGAAAAACTCCACCTAGTGATATTTCGGGTTTTTGTCCTGAGTGGCGTGAGCTGTCCCAATTTTGCTGCCGGTATCAAGTTCCGTAATTTCATCATGAGCTTTTGGACAACAGATAGAATGTATTCATGGCTATTAAGAATATCTTGAACTTAAAGATTGAATCTGTGACGAGCACAACCTATGAAATGTGTCGGAGCTTTCCGAGCGAACGCTTTGTTCGGGGAGTAATTGTCCCCAATCAAGGCTGCGACGTTCTCCCATGATCTTCCATAAACAGATGAAACGAAAGAGGTGAAACTGTAATATTGTTCCGAGTCTAATGAATCCTCTTCGAATGTAGACACTTTTCAACATGACTGCTCCGTTTGGACACAAATTTTGGAAATATGCAAAGGTAGTGAGTGTCAGCACTACTCCAACCATAGAAAACAAGCGCAAAAACATGTGGAAGAACCTCAGATATCTTCTCCTCCTCACTTGTCAGTTCCGCAATGTATTTCATCATTGTATTGACAGATATAGGATCATGCTTCTCGTGAGCTTTTGCAGTCTCGTTTTCGCAAAAAGTGATTGGTAGCAATCCCAATATGACCAGCTCGATCTATGCGTGAATCTTTTGTGCTTTCTTTGACCAAAAGTGGTCTATTATGCTGAGCTGTGAAGAGGCGCTGGACTCGAGCCTGCTATCAAGGTTCGTATACTTGGGGTGCTCAGATGTGATGTGTGAACACAAATTGGTATAGCCAGAGCCCTTCTGAGAACGTTTTGTGCCACATTTTTACGTCTATGACGTTCCTTGAGAAGAATCTCTCTTGAAAAAGAGTTCAGCCAGCGCTTTTCCTTTCAGTTTCGTTGAAGACATGGCGGGATACAAAATTGGGAGCTGATTGTCGGCGGTGGGGAACTCAAAACCTTTACAGGTTTCCACCTAACAATACTAGTAAATTATTCAAGTTGGAAAATAAATTATTCTTTGAGGTTTTGAACGCAAAATAATTTTTTATAAAGAATAATTTAAATAGTTTAAATCTGAATATATTTTTGAAACATTCTGGATCGAAGGGTGGGACGCGATAGCTCTAGCTACATGCGCGTTACCAGCGTCTCTTGCTGCCACTGGACGGCTGAAATTTCTTTAGGACCGTTAAACTTTCAAGCTCCACAAAATAAAGAGAGCACACTCACCCGTGTCCGTGCAGGAGGTGTCGGATGCTCGGCATGTCCAATGCCAGTTTCGATTGCGAGGATTCGTTTGTGACTGGCGTGGTGTTCGATGATGCCGGTCAACTTGGGGCAGCTGTGCATCCAGCCCTCTGCGCCGAAGTTCAGCGTTGTTCTGTGCACTGGCCGTGAGAGCACCGATAAGGCATAAAAATGACAGGCCATTGCTGACTCGACGGGTGGGCGTCGTTGGCGGGTTGCTGACACCGCAAGAGGCGTTATCAGATTGATAAAAGTCCCTGGGGAATTGCAGTGTTGGAGCGTCCTGGAAGGACTGATGGCTGAAGAGGAAATCCCGGGTTGCCGTTGCATGTATTCAATGGTTTGTTCTTGGAGACTGCTTAGCTTGAGGTTTTGCACGATAGCGCGTCCGTTATACAGATAATGGCGTAGAGATTGGATGCTGTCCCATCGCCCGTGGACTGCTATCAAGGTAGCATCCATGCTGGTACATTAGTCGTACAAGGCGCCGCCGATGCAAGCCGAATGTGGAGTGAGATTTGCGGGGAGGCCGAAAAACGACGTCGCTTCTTTCAGTTCCCTAGATAACGGGCGAACTAGATGGAGAATGCGCGCCCAGACGAGTCACGGTGAGTTGAATACCTGTGATGTAGGTCTATGAAAGTTGTATTACGGATGGCTGTGAATTGCAACGGGCCTTTTTGGGCATCCTTGATGTTGACCCAACAATAGAAGCCGAGAGAGGCTTCGTTCGGGTGTCCCCACCCAGTGATATATCTTTCCATTTAAAGCGGATAACATCCGACGCGCGAAGATCACCTCCCCATGCAGTGAGAATGGCACCCGCAAACGCTTGCTTGTTTTGGCATTGCAGGTAGGGAACTATCGCGAGAAGAAAGTGGTGAGTGAGCGGAAGGGCCACTTCCGGTGGTGGTGAAAACCTTGCCCAGCCCTTGAGCGAGCGGCGAGAACGAGGCAGCTTGCGACTGAGCTCGTGCGCGGCCATGGATAGGTGCGAAATCAAGTTGAAAATTTCCTGCCTACGACCTGCCGACGGGTCAGGGAGCGCTTGATCATGTATGTAGTCCTGCAGCAGCGTATCAAGAGCGAACGGGGTCGACGGGATAGAGTTAACGCTTGTGGTACATAATTCGGTAACTTACCGAATTATACTTTGAAAGTAGCTGGTAAAAGTTCCGGACACGCTGTCCTACGAAGAGCAAACGCACAGTGCCACCCACTGGTGTTTGAATGTATTGGTAGCTAGGAAAACGGTAGAGGAGGTTAGCAGGTTGACACGAGCGTCACGACGAAACGCTCCACGCGAGGATTAAGTTCGATAAACGAGGGTGGCATGTCACCAGAGGCGCTCTTAATCAAGCCCGTTGGCACGACACACGATCAGCCTACGTGTGGTAGTGGGTAGAGAGTGCGCAGCTCGACGGAAACGATAGCCTCGTTAGGTGAAAACGTAAAACGTAAACGTAGAAAGTCCGTCGTAGACTAGAGCATGTTGCTCGTTCCATGCTTGTCCCCTTTCCCTCCCGGCACGACGCCAATACCTATTTAGCCACATGGCATCGCTTTAAAGAGTAAACAATACTCGTAACGTCCCCGAGTGGGAAGGAACCTTATGGTCCGAGCGTGTAGTCCCGTTGGTCCGTTGGCCGCGTTCCATGTCGTTCGTTGCACACGTGTGCCGGTCGCGCGCGCGCATGCGCCAGAAATGCTCGTACATTGCTTTCGTAGTTCGTGTCCACCGAAATCCGAATTTCTAGGAAAGTTGTAAATTTCCGCAATTTCGAGTTTAGCCGCGTATACTACAACGCGCGCATAAAAATCTGGAAAAGCCGCCTTGCAATTGGCGCCTGTACCGGGGCTAAGAGTCTCACGGGTGAGGGGAAAGCAGTCAAAATTTGTGAGGGCACTTGATGGGAGGTCGTACATGTAGTCGACTTCTATTGGCATACCATGGGACAATTTTTGCGACACGTCCCTAACGCTATCCCTCTGCGCTGCAATGGCTGCTGCCTTTGGAGTGCGTGGGAGACTGTGTTTCTGCAGGGGTGATGATGCAAATTAATTTCATCAAAAACAGCTAAGGAGCTGAGGTTGGATCGCTGAGCAGTCACGAGCACGTTAGGGGACATGGCGGAAAGGTTTGGAACTAAGGTAACTGGCGCAGCGAGCGGTGGATTAACGAAAGGTTGGCGCCAATTGACATTTGAAACCACGGACACGTGCAGTAGCGCGAAACGACAGCAGGGACGTGAGCCTTTCCACACGTGTACGACGGCGCGGGTACACGTCATCCTAGACTGGTAGCGATACTGTTAGCGATAGTTTCAATATTAGTTTACTGTAGTAGAATTACACGAAAAGTGTAAGTGTAGTGGAGAATTTGTAGGGACTACAAGGTCCACCACACTGGTTGGCTGGGACTATCGGTCGTGGCCAACCGAGATCCGACTTTAGCGTATTTAGTATGGTGACTCACCGCAAACGGTTACAATAAAGTCAGCACTATTGTGAACTACATCATATTTGCCTGGAAAGCGCCTTACAACCGCTCTTCAGCGTGCATACTTTCTCGCGAGAGTAGATCTTCGATTCCCAGTTGTGTTCCGTCGCGCGTGAACCGCACAACACACAGCGACGCGCCGTGATTCCGAGTCACGGCTGTGTAGGAGACTCCTACGGCAAGGTAGTAAGACCAGATCCGGTGCTGGAAGTCGCGCACCCCATCCGGTCCGACTCGCACAAGGAAATACTCTGTTTGGAGGATTCGCGAGCCCAGCTAGCCTTTAAGTAGGTTTGGGATGGCAGACAGAAATAATCCTGGTCGGAGGAATCTCGAGGAAGACCTGCTCTAGCACTCTACCGACTTCTTAGTCGAAGGCTGTTGTAGGACTCGATCCTTGAGTATTACTCATTATACTCATTTCATAACACGGCTGATCACCGCCGATTGGAGATCATTCGTACAGCATACTCGCTGGATCGGGGATTTCCTCGTTGTCGCTTGCGCTACTCCGTTTCCGGATAATTCTATAGCTTCGCAGCGAGAAAAAAGTCCTACAGAGTTTTCTCAGGGAACAAGTATAATGAGGGACTACTGTCAAGGCTGCCGCCCACGCGAGGGGACGCCTGCTGGGTTCGATTCAGATGAACGTGGATGAAGATTGGATGAAGGTCGTGGGCGATGATCACGGCAGCAAATCGGAGGCACTGGAGCGCTAAAGCTGAACACGAAGATATCCCTTTCTTAAGGGTGCCTATGACCACCGCACAGTCTGATAAAATTACGAAGTGTTGGCTGTTGATTCTGTGTGAAGCTGCCCACTCGACAGAGAGCTTGGCGGCGTGTAACTCTTGTGCATTGATATGCTCCCCGCATTTGAACGTACGAGAGAACACGGGACACCAACGCAAGCTCCTGACATGCGCATGAAGTTCTTGCGCTCTTTAAAGACTGCGAACTGCTTGATATTTGGGTGAGAACTTGGTAAGGCTGTCCAAACTTGTTGGAGAGGCACATATGTGCGAAGCACACGCCGGCCGCCTCGGCTGACGCGGCGAAGGCAACTAATGTGTGCCATGTACCTCGGTGCAGCTTAACGTGAGCGACTGGCAAAATGCGGAGGATTGTGAATTCACAGAATTGTTAACAATTCTCGTTTGACAACGGCCGGGGTAGCTAGATTGCGATATGGGTGACTGTCTAGGAAGCGAAAACGATAGGGGAGAGACGCAAGTGAAGGGCGGATTCCTAGAGCGATCCACGTGATACGGCCTAAACTGGATTGAAGTTCCCGCGGTGACGTACGGAAGATTGATATACAGTGCCATGCCTGCGATACGACGAGTTGCAGCTTGCCAGGGATGGGTCTGAGGATTTAGGAGCAAAGGTGTAGATAACTGCCCATGAAAGGCATTGTAGAGGAAACGAAAATTTCTGGCGGGCAGGACTTTGAGGTTTTGCGAGGTAGCTCGTATGAGGAGAAGATCTTGTCGCAGATCTTATTGAATACTTTCACCTGGTTGTCGGACCAGTCTACGCAGACTGGGGTTAATGCATTCGATTATGTGGACGACCATGACATTGCAGCTGCGGAAGTGCAGGAGACCGGGTTCTTGTCAGAGCGAGAGCATTCGAGCGGTGGAAGGGAGGCACTTGGATTCGGCGGACGAGCGCAAAAGGGCATAAGAGCGCTCCATGCATCGCGTAGGGACCGTGTGGGCGATGTATACCGCCCACTGCAAGCGACCCTCCACAAGAATAAGCCAGGAATTTAGTAGATCAATCTACCAAATTCCTGGCTTATTCTTGCGATTTTTTGGGAGCTAAGAGAGCTTGCCTGGACTGCTTCTAGCGGCATCAGCTTTGCCACTGAGTGAGACACAGTCGGATTTTGTGGAACATATTCGAAATATCAAAGTAGAAACCAGATAAGTGACAGTCCTTTTGTCAGCTGCACGTTGCTGGATAGATCGAGTGGTGGAAGAGCTGTGTACGGCGGGTCGAACATAAAGATATTCTGGAAACGTGGCCAACTTATCACTCGGTCTCTGTCAGCATCCTTCTTGACGGCGAAAGACGTCATTGGAATCCGTTCCGGGAGATACGTGTATTCCGGCGTTTCGGTGACGGGATCAGACCAAACCACCACACCTGCCGCATAGTATGTGTCTATTATGAGCGGGTAGTGGCCTTTCAATGCATGTACCCGATGTTTGGGATGTTCTGGCCATTATATTGCAGCTTGAAGCATTGGCTCGGTGAGGTATTCTAGGGATGGGTCGAGTGTCATGTCTTGGAAATGGTCCGGCATGAGATTTATCCAGCTAACCAGGAAATGTTTTGCTCGTTAGGCACGTCTACCGTCGAGCGTCGAGTGGCATGAAGGATCCTCGGGTGTCGCATGAGATGGCCGCGATGATCTCCCATGATTCTGCCGTAGAGATTAGTTCGCTGTCGTCGGGCGATATCGTTAATGGGATCGCTGAGCTAGTTGGTATCGCAGTGACAGAATTGAATGCCTCGTCACCTACCTCCATCGGCAAATTTGTGAGTCGCTACGACACCGATCGTGCAGCTCGCTTAGAAGCTGCAGTGAGATGTTGCAGCGAAACGGGTGTCGCTGCTACGTTCTCAGAATATAGAAAATCGAGCTCCGTGAGGATATTGCAAGTGGGGAAGGTAGGGTTAGACTTGAGGGATGGATGGAAGGGGAAGGTACGAGGCAAAGGTTGTTCACAAGGAAAAATGGAGAGGGAAAATTATCTTTGCAGTCTTTCTACTTTTCAGGAGCAAGCTGCTGATGGTGACTGAGTCGCCGGTGGTGGGCCTGTGCGTGAATAGAGGTCCTCGCCGGAGGATTCATGCGATTCATTGCAGCGTTGGTCCGCTTTTCGGCAGCTAGGTACTGTATATTGTTGTTCTCGAGTAGCGGTACCACTATCCCTTCGTCTCTTTGTGTCTCTAGAGATGGCTTGTGTCCTTCCCAGATCTTTTCTCTGGTGTACTGAGCGTTCCGGGCATGCGTTTCCTCCACTTTGAGTATTGTTGGTACAAGCTTCAGAGGGCTATAGCCCTATAGATGTATCTACATCCAAGGACAGGACAGGAGAGCAGAAGGCAGGGATGGGTATTGCATGAGTAAGATGTGAATGACACGCGCTAGCGTCAGCGCTTCCAGCTCTATTTGTTCTGAGTGGTTTCCACTCTGCCAGTACGGGTGTGTGCGTACAGAAGTCTCTACGGTCTGTCCGTGCTTGATAAAGTTGTAGAGGATTGGTGGGCCAATTATTTCTGGCACTGCTAGCAGGATGGTTGAGGTGCCGTGTGTCGGGTGGGAGGGGAGTTGGGACGGAAGCCGCACAGCGCTTCTCCGCCCAACTGCAATCCAAACCCTCCATCGGTGTGGATGGGGGAGTGAAGATTGGTACTACGCCAATGCGCGTCGCGGAGTTGCTGAAGAGGATAAGGGCGGCGGTGGATGTGCTATCGGCAGGAGGGATGCTGGACGGCGTATTCTTCCGCAGAGCATCTATCTTGACTTTCAGTTGCTGGTATTTCTCCTCTAATTCAAGAACATCATTAACGGTATTGTACTTCCACGAGATTAGTGTAGCCAGATTTCTCATGGCGGCGCTTTCGACTGGCAGATCACGCAGATCGGGGAGATGATTGCGGGACTTCATCCCCGAGACGAGGAGGTGCTGTAAGTCGCCTGGTTTTTCTGTCGCAATTTGCACAAATATGCATCCCCCAGAGATTAATCTCTGGTGGAGGCATATTCATGAGCTTTTCGAAGGATTCGTTCGTTGAAAGTTCATTACACTGCTCAGGAGCAGTAGAAGTAGAGCGTGCCGCATCACGTATTTCCAGGACGGTCTCGAGCGGGGCTGAGGCTTTGAGCTGGAAACGCAGCTTGACTGCCAGCGGCGCATCATTTTATATTTGTTTCAGCTGGTTTTTATCCAGTGATAGGTTTTAAACTATTTCTATATACCCTATAGGGTAGCAAGCTCATTGAAACGGCTTGTGGGGCTCAGAGAGGAGGCAGGAGCTGGCTGTTGGCTGGGTGGCGTCAAAGGGGTCGGGAGAGAGCTGTCTGGATGGGGGAAGCTGACAAACATTTGAAGTGCCCGAGCTGAGGTTCGGGTAGATCCGCTTGCGGCTGGATCCAGCATTGGATGCGGTGTTCTTACCATTCCCAGGGGGCGGGTTCATATTGCTAGGGGAGCTAGGGGATACGGGTACACAAACGAAAGCGACGACTTGGCTTCATAATTGACGTGCCTGGGGATGAGGCTCAGTGAACAACTTGTCTTCTGGCAGCGAAAACAGTGTGTTTGACTCAAGAAAGCCGGCTGCTCTGCACCTGCGCTAGCGTATTTCGAGGCTTGGTTACCTCTAAATTGTTGGCTTACAGATACTGGCCGCGGGCGCAAATCTGTCGTACCGCCTGGCGGTCCTCCCAGACTGAGCCGTATCGCCTCCCTATTGGGTACCCACTTAAGGGATGTGCCAATCACAAGGCACCAGCCAACTGGGCGTGTTTCCTGTAATTGGGACAAGTGCAAGGCTGTAAATACCCCATTTGGGCCCATCGGCCCCGGCCAAGACCCCACAAGGGGCAAATTTCTAACTTAAGCTAATCAGCTGTACATTACAATGTAAGCCTAACTGGCAATAACCTCGCAGGTAGGCGAGTGCCGTTAACTGGGCTCTGGTTGGTCAACTAACTGTATATTTATTCCTAACCACTAACCCTAGCTTACAGTAGACTTAGTATAAATACGCCACTGGAATAGCCAGTAGGCTCGGCTTCTAGAGTAACGTAAACTCAAGTGGAATTACGACCGATTGGAACAGTGTTCGCATACCTAACGTTTAACACTCTCCGGAAAGACCCTAGGGCTAGCCAACAGCTCGACGGATTACGTCACTTGCTCCATTCATACGCACCTCGCGTGAGCACTATAATCGCACAACCCCATCCGGGTAGCGATACCTTCTCTCATACGAGACTACCCGCTGGGTACACTATAAGGTTCATCTGCTCTACCACCTCCTCTACCGAGGCTCGGGACACCTGTCGGGTGGTTTGCCGCTCCTGCGAATTTTCTACCAGCTACAACATCTGCTTAGGTAATGCGCGGGCCGTGCCACCGAGACTGCGCGATAAATACGTGTCGTGTTCAGACGCTTTTTTGTACACTTTTATGATTGCGTTTGACGCACCGAGCGTTAGGTGGAAATTGGGGTTGACGATGTTTTACATGTTGCAGAAAGTAAATAGGTCGTTGAGGGTTCTGCGCCATTGTTTGAGGTTCGTAGGTGAGAGTTCTGGGGGGTGTTAAAAGAGCTCTACCAGTAATGGATACTTTGATTCCAGAGGTGATTGTACTTCCTCCTTATCTCCCTCTTCAATCGAAACATAGCACCGTATGACTTCTTCATTAGAGATCAAATCGTTTCAGAAACGACGATCCAAAATTCGAGCAAGTTCGGTAGTATTGGAAAAATCAAGCTCTGGTATCGCTGCAGCTTACTTAACTTTACTTCTGCGATTGGTTTAAACCAATCTAACCGTAAGTCCTTGAATTCAAGGATTTATGGTTAGAACTAATCTCCCCCTCACATTTTTCCATCAGCATCCTGTATGCTAGGTAGCAAACACATAATGTCACATACAAACAGCCAGATTGGTGTTTCGAAACGCAAGCTGCAGTCTCTAGAAATCCGGAAACCTCTTTTGAGACTCCCCAGTCGCTCTCGGAAATTGTATTGTTGCTCAGTTCAGGTATACGAAGAGTCAGTGCAATCAAATCCTTCTTTTCCTTAAATGCAGCGTTGAGCATCTCATACGTGGAAGAACAACGAGTTCCCACATCTATTCCAGGCAAACTAATTTTCGGTTCGTTCTGCTAAATTTTGAGCTTTTCGAACATATCGCGTCACTTAACAGATGAGCGAATGAAAACAAGCAGGGATCTAATTGAAGATATGAGATCTCGGACAAGAGATAAACATTCCTTAACAGCCAGATTAATCACATGCGAAACAAAGTGTACACGTTGAAGACTATATTGTGCAGAATTATCCAAGTTCATACCAATCTTTTCAATCAAAAGCCGGACACCTGAAGCAATATCACTTTCGTTATCAGTTGTGATAGAACGAAATTTATGCAGTATCCCATTATCCTTCGATACCTCTCACAGAAGAGTTGATGCTGCTTCTCCTGTATTTGGCTTTTGAAAAAGCCTGAAATCGAAGACATTTTCTCTCAAACCCCAGTCAGAGTCAATCCAAAGAAAATTTATCCCCTTGTAGCCCTTAAAAGTCCTTGAAGATCAAGCATGTGTCGTCAAAGAGAGGGTTCCAGGAACTTGAGGTAGTATAGACTTGCCAAGTCCGCAAAAAATAGATATCTGCTCAGTGAGCAGATATCTATTTTTTTGCGGGTCTGTATCACTCGGTTCTGGACAGTATGCTGCGAAGGTATAGTGTATCGATCATCTACGTTTCGCTAAAAGAGAAATGAACTCTGTTCTCAGAAACAGAAAAAGGTTTACAGGAACTAACCACCCATAGGCATAATAGTTTTTTTCGCTTTTGTAGATCTTCACGTGAGACAATGGAGCCCGTGCGCAGGTTTCCATCATTAAAAGACGTCGTTTGACAGCTTTCAACCAAAAACTTATGTTTTATCTGTGCATGGCGACGAAGGATACTGACGCTGGATCGTTCGCTAAAATGCGACCAAAGAGTAAACATTTTGTCTCTCTTTTCCCTGATGAAGGTGATGTCACTTGCTTGAAGTACTCCCATACGTCGCTTTTGTGCCTTTTTGAACAAGCCTAACTCGATTGGGATTCATATGCGCTAGCAGTCAGGTTACTTGGTGATGAACCTATAGAAGATCGAAAGTGCGCTGAATCTTCAATGTTTCGGCTCATGTGGGGGTGCTAAGACAGGAGGACGAGGAGAATGTAATGACGTTACAGCCTACTCAATAGAATACTCGGGTTGATAGCGTTTAGTGTCCATTCATACGTTTTTGAATTAATGTTAATGAACTAAACGGTGAGCTGTGAACACATCTTTGAACGCACCGCTTTTCATGTTAGATATGATGTTTAAACAGTAGAAAGCGTTGATCGTAGCGAAAAAAGAAAAACAAGTCAGTTGTTTACTTGAATGAAGGCCCCTCCGCAATCAAGTAATTTGCAGATAGAGCTGATCCAGACATCATGTTTCGGCTCTGTGTAGTCCTGAAGGTCCGGGACGTCTTTTAAAATGGGCATCACGACCGGACCGCACTCCGAAAACCTCACTGATGCCTGACATTTGGTAGTGAAATGATTTGATCAGCTGGACTACATTTCGGCAAGGGTTTTTAGGACTGGACTACAGTCCAGGAAGATGTGATATAACTGGATTAAAAACAGCCCATTTAGGGTATAATGTACGATAAGTTTTGCAGAGCCGTGTGGAAAATATGAATTGTTGTTCCAACGCAGGTAGTGGACCATATGGAGAGGTGACACGCACGAAGAACACATCTATCCGAAACTTGACAGACCTTGGTGACCGTGAAAAACAGGATAAGAGCAATTTGGAAACAGGGAATCGGTTCAATACAGTGTCATTTTTGCCGTTACAGCTCGCGATTTTCGTGACACCTTCTCCGTTTCCCGTCAAACCTGCCGAATACTTGGAGTATCAGTGATGCTCGAGACCCACTTGACCTCATTTCTCGAGAACTGAGAGCCAGCAGCAACTACCTTACTCTCCAAATCCGTTGCAGCCTTCATAACGCGTGCGTTTAAATACCAAAAAATCAGAGATGGGAGTGTGCTTCATTTGTGAACTGGATGCCAGTTCATATAGAGTACTGAGAGACGCAAAACTCGAATTATGTGTAATGATACCAAGCGACATAACAGTTTGACGAAGAGAGGATGGGAGAGTCTTCAAACTGTGGCACGAAAGTCTGGAACCATATTGTAGGACCAGAGGCGCCGGGGGCTCCTTGGTCATTAGTGCGTTCTAGAATCGGCTGCCCGGGTGAGATGCGAAGGGAATTGATCGTCTTACGGGGTCGCGGCGTCGAGTCGAAGGGTGTCGGTAGCAGTGGCGCGACGAGCGGACGCGGAGGGGCGATCGGGACGCGGGATCTACTCTTACCTGGCGCAAGCCGTGGTTCCGGGGCGGTGCCACCGAGTTACCTCGAGCCGGTCGTATTCCACACAGGGGTAGTAATTCCCTGGAAAAGTGGAGCGTGCAGTTGCGCGTTGCGTACGTCGAATCGATGCGCGCTTTGTGCGGTCGCACACAGTATCGCGATCGGGTTGAAAAATTACACCGTAAAGTAGTCTTTCAGAGCTCCTCGCTCGTTACTAAAGAGGCTAAGTATCGAAAACGTAATTGCTAGCTCTACTTTCCCAAGGTGGTGGTGATAGAGGTTACTTGTACTAGCTAGTCTGGGACAGCCTTTCTTAAGTGTAACCAGGGCCGCGGCCTAATACAAAGGGAATTTGGGAAAGATACTTTCGTCATAAAAAACTCAAAAGGGGAAAATAATTGGGGGATTTCGGCACTCGTGGCCAGCGACTCGCCGATACGCGGCACGCAGGATGCGATTAAACAGTCGGGATGCATCGTACCACGAAAGCGTGAGCAATCGGGTTACTCAACACTCAACTCGACGCACGCAAAACGGGAACGGGGGCGAGCGCACGAACGTGAGGCGATCTGAGTAGTATGATTACGCTACACATGTACTTTCGACGAAAATCTGCGGCAGAACACATATATTTCTGTTTCTTGTTGACAAAAATGTTAGAAGGAAGTGCAACGTCTCACACCGCAACAAAAGAAGAACAAAACGAGGAAGGCTATCAAAAATTTATTAAACGGTTCAGGAAAGCGGCAGGGTAGTGGCATTGGCGGAAGAAGTAAGTGTTATATGAAAAGTAAAAATGGGACTGCGGAAATTTCAATCTGGAAGAATATAATCCACTCTTGCATTCTCTGTGATGCATAAAACGTTAAGCAGACACATAATATTAAACTCGAGCAAATATTTCTATTCCATGTTTGAATCTCATACTAAGACATCCGATGATCTCGACACTGAATAGTTCCAGCAGAGTATGAAGGAAGTTTTTCAAAGATCATTTTTCATCGGAAGCTGAAAACAGAAGCAAATCACACTGTGATACAAGGATAGCATCGACGTAGTGGACCAAAGAGGAAATTCGTATGATCAGTACAAACATCAAAAGGTTAGCAGGAAGCAATCTGAACGCAGAAAAAGTGACCAACGTTTTCGGGCAAAGAATTATATAATATTCAAAAGATACATTGACCGCAGGAGAAGAGAGGTTTGCTGCATATGCGGAAAATTTCTTCAAAACGCATGAAGCCGAGATCTTTGCAAAGGAACATTCAGCAGCGTTCAGATGGGCTAACAAACGGAGAGGTATATATCATTAAACTTGCAGCTGAACAGTACCTAAATGAAATGTGTGGTCCAGAATACTTTGAAGAATTTTCAGATGGTAATGGGAATGAGAAAATCTTCCATACACCAAAAGAATGAAGTTTCCATGCATCAATGCTTGAAGAAATCATTAATTGCTCACTAAAGTATGCAGTGATGGGCGAAAACAACAGCAACATATGCAAAAGATGTTACTTTGCTTTCAAAAGAAGACTTGAACATTTCTGTGGAGACCAAAATATATAATTATGTGCTCGAGTGCATAGAAGATTTTTCATTCGAAATGGTGGTATATACTTAGATGAAAAACTTCGTTTTTCCTCTTTGAAGCATGAAAATGTAATGAAAGAAGTAATGGAGCTCATAACGAAAACACTCCTTGGCAATGATCTGTTCATGCACTTAAAGGAGGCATATTCGTATTACCACGAAATGTGCATAACACGAAATATCAAATATTCAATTGAGGGAGTTTATTGAAATACTTTGTCGCACCGATCTGCAGGTGCTAAATAGTAGTTCGACATATGGAAAGATCATTCTTTGTACAGCAAGTTTAGTACAAATCATACAGAACGATGCTGATAGCTTCCGAGAAAGAACATGTTCCACTCCTAGTGTATCCGAAAAATCCTTCGCGCAAGCTAATATTGCTCCATTCTACGCTTAAACAGACGTGAAATTGGTGATCAGGAATGGAAATATGGATTTGACTCAAATAGTCAAAGAAATGCACCAGATAAGCCCTTTGTTGATTCGTTCGGAGCTTTTCGAGACGGAATCGCCTCGACAGAAAGAGGGAGAGAGTTTTTTGAGAGCATACTAGCCAAAAAAAACCAACTCATGTATGAATAATTGCCACTTCGGTTTGGCTCTGGATTCCTCGTAGATCGAAGTACTTTGCTTGAGTTTCCCTCTATGCATTTCATGAGAGAAATCAAGACTCTTTCAGATATGCAACAGAAAGCCTTTTGCATGGATGTACGCGGATCAGGTCCATTTATATGGTGATATGGTATATCCTCGATGATATGCGGAGAAATAACGCTACATGACATGTATCATAGGTTGGGATTCTCGCCGTCTTACGAAACAATGAGGTCTTACAGAAAACGGACTTTCAATTTCAGTAAGAACCTACCTGTTGAAGGAAAATTAGACTGTACTTTATCGATACAGCCTGCATGGGACAGCAGAGACAGTAAGAAGGTTAAAAAACTCCTATGCACCTGGGGATAACTTGGACTTCCATGGTACAATTTCAACGATAAGTCAAAATCGTAATGGGAGACCTATCTTGACTAACTGAACCCATAAGCAGCTTTCTATTCAAGAGTTTCCAACTGCCAGTTGGATTCTTTCAAACACACGATTATCTAATCTGAATACTCTGCGAAGTGCACAAGCTCTAGTATATGGCCTTTCATGGTATTTCAAAGGAAATCTTTCTGCCAGTGATGCATGTAGTAGAGTTTCACTTGACTTTCTCATCAAACCGTCTCTAAAGCCACCTTTTCGTATAGAACATAGTTCATTTGAAAACACGGTATTCTTGGAGGAATACTCAAATAGTGAAGAGACAGCACGAAAGATAATGAAGATGGTTACAGATTATTCAACTGTTCTGTATGGACAAGATGGCATGAACGACTATGAACGTGTATTGATGCTTCTGAAGTTTGATAACCCGCTTTATTTGCCACAAATGAAGCTATTTTATGACACCCCCGGGAGAGCGTAGCGCGGAGTTCGGATGTATACTGCCCCAAATGGGATCGATGCACAAATGTATGGTACGATCAGGTCCAGTGGTACTCCAAGAGGCCAAAGAGCCCTGATAGATAGGCACGCGTGCCACAGGTCACGCGTGGTAAAGGAGCAATGCTGATACAACAGGTGGGAGCCAAAATTCAAGCGCTGGATCAGCGACGAAAGGGTACTGCGAGGGTGCCAAGAACTATAGCTAAGGGAGAAGAAGGCTGGATGAAACGTCGAAACGCACCTTGGGAGCAAAATGACAACCGAACTTCCGGAAACTTTACAATCGAAGGACCTGGTGGTTCACTGTTGAATAAATACTATGCTATAGCCTGAAGGATGACCCGAAGTGTCCTTCTACAAATTGTCAATGCATAGGCAAAATACTGGTACAGTAGGGCGATCGGAGAGCCCTAAATGAGTGGGGTGGCTGCCATGGTACATTCACTGTAAGTGTGAAGAATGATAGTTAGTGTTTGTGTACATTACAGTGTATAACTGTTTCTACATGTAATACGGCCGGTGTTTTGCAGTGGTCAGGGTATAAATTCACCAAATTTCGGGAATATAAAAGTTCCAAATTAAAAAATTTGTTCTGCGTCGAATCACACAAGGCGATTCGCCACGTGGAATTGCACCACAGTTGACCCATAGTACACTTATGTCAACTCCAATATACAAGAAGAACTGCTTGATTTGTCATCGTCTATTCTTACACCGAAACGTTTTCGTCGGTATTTAAAAGCACGCGTTATGAAGGCTGCAACGGATTGGGAGAGTAAGGTAGTTGCTGCTGGCTCTCAGTTCTCGAGAAATGAGGTCGAGTGGGTCTCGATCATCACTGTTACTCCAAGTATTCGGCAGGTTTGACGGGAAACGGAGAAGGTGTCACGAAAATCGCGAGCTGTAGCGGCAAAGATGACACTGTATTGACCGATTCCCTGTTTCCAAATTGCTCTTATCCTGTTTTTCACGGTCACCAAGGTCTGTCAAGTTTCGGATAGATGTGTTCTTCGTGCGTGTCACCTCTCCATATGGTCCAATACCTGCGTTGGAACAACAATTCATATTTTCCACACGGCTCTGCAAAACTTATCGCACAATATACCCTAAATGGGCTGTTTTTAATCCAGTTATATCACATCTGCCTGGACTGACTACGACCATTTGTTGCCATCATTGACCAGACGATATGGTATTTTCTTGTCTGGAGACAGGACCTGAAACCTAGTGACCGGTCCGGACTGACCTGGACCGAGCACTATGACCATTGTGGAAAGAAATTGGTTCCTTGATTTTTTTCTGTGAAGGTGGACGGACGACGGAGGTTAATTACTGGCCATGTCCTGTAATTACAATGGTGTAAAGTAAGTTAGTGTCAATGAGTCTTGAAGTGGACACGGTGCGTATAGGAAGTAAGTTATTCGTCAGTCGCCGCGCGCCGTGGGCGCTGAGAGGCGTAGGAGAGGACATTTGTGTTTGAACTGAACAGGTTGAGAGCTATTGTGAGGATTTCGGCCGGTTTGTTGGACGAGGGGACATGTTTAGGCGAGATGAGACCGTTGTGTACCTGTTCTCGAATCTAATGGAATTTATCGTAAATATAGCGGGCTTGAGGAGTGGGGTAGGTGGCTTTAGCAGTTGCAATTGCGGCTGCATTCTCGAAGAACAGCTGAATGGGAGTAACCGCAGGGTGTTGAATTTCGCAGAAGAAGCTGGAAACAATATGAAGCTAGCTTCATTATACCACCTTCATTATCACCATCGCCATCATTATACCGCCTTATCCACAGCTCAACAGCTGTTGAGCTGTGGATAAGGCAGAAATATATTCGGTTGCGTGGGTAGATGAGGAAACCGTGCGTTGGCATTTAGATTGCCACACAGGATAAGCAAAAATAGAGAATATTCCATGGAAAATGCCGTATCGTACAGTAGAACTAGTCACCATATTTTAGCGGAACGCCCATCCCCAACGTTTGGATAAGGCCCATCGAAAAAAATGTAAAAAATCATGGGCAGAGACCAGCACGGCGATTTTGTTTTACAGTAGGCAGGAACCAAGCAGAACTATGGTGTAGCCGTGAGGTGATGGCTGAACCATGTACGGAAGGACACGTAGGGATGGAAATGAACCACGTCCATATATGAGCAGGACGGCGGGTTGACTAGAACGGGCCAAGTCACGCAGGCACGGACTGTTGGAATGGAACCAGTACTGTATATGGGTATAGTTAGATATGGGGTGCACCGTGACTGCGATATGTGGTGGAAGGTGCAGAGCGATTCGTAGAAATAAACTATAAAATATAATGGGCACACCGTGACGGTCCGGTGTCTGAAACCAGGCGTAAGCAGCACTCGCTGAATGGACGGTGACCAAAATATGATTATTGTATTCATTGGAATAATTCCAGAGTAGGTGACTTTTTGCTTATGGGACGTGACCAAGCTGACTTGTGGAACTGGCAAAACGATAATTTGGAAAGGGACCATTGACTGGGCATGTACGGCCCAAGGAAAAGCGCGGTTAGTTTCCAAACTACAGTACTGTGTAAAGCCCGGATATATTCTATTATAACACCTGCTCGTGACACTGGTATTATTCCACCGTGGAGCACTGTAATGGGTGTGATGCAATTTATGTTGCAAGTGCGCGCGCGGGTCGGAGTGATGCGTCGCGTTGAGTCCGCGTGCATCCGCGTTTAGTTAGTTAGTAAGCGAGCGTACGCGTGGCGATACAATTACGTGTCACGGCGCGCCTGCGCGAACGCGTGCGATTGCGAGCTTGGCGCCACGTGTAGCGCCTTGTGCGAATTTCCCTTCATTTTCCCTTTTTGGGTTTTTTATGACGAAAGTCTTTTTCCCAAATATTTCCCTTTCTTTGCGTGCGAGCGAGCGGCCGCCGGCCGACCGCGCAAGGACAACCTGTCCTTAGTAGTTAGCTATTAATGGTCGTTCCGCTTCGCACCTTACCAATAAACAGCCAGCATCTTCGCAGCTACGAGTTAAGCGTTTAGCGAATCGCGAGGACCGATTGCGCTGAAACGTTGCGTGCGGGTTGCTCACGATCGCCGACGTTCGGGTGCGCGCTGCGCATAAACCGATCGTCGAACCGCGTCGCACCGCGATAGCGCGCGTTGCGTCGCACGCCACTAGGCCAGGGATTTACGACCCCTGTGTGGATCGCGTTGTGCTCGAGTTTACTCGGTGATCTCGCCCTGAGATCACGGCTTGCGCCGGCCCGCGAATCCCGTGTTGCGATCGTTCCCTACGCGTTCCGCCGTTGTACCACCCGTTCGCCAGCGCGACCGAGCGACGCGCGAACGCAAGTTCAACCAGCGCGTTACGGTTCACCTCGCCCTGACACGGCTGCAATTGTAGAACTCCCTTAGCGATCGCCACCCCGGCTGGTCCTACAACTGGTCTCTCGACCTAGAATTGCGCGAACCGACGTGCGAACTCAGCGAAGCACAGAAACTCCGCTTGGGGAAAACACGGGACGCCAAACCTATCGCTTACTCTAATTCTTCTTTTATCCGTTCGTCGTGCGCGACAGCGAGGGCGATTGACGCGTGCGCGCGTATCGCTATCCCGGAAGCGGTGCTATAGCCTCTCTGGTTTGTATAACTACCCTACCTCTACTACGACGATTCGCCGCGCGGAACGGCGCGATCGAAGACGCAGCGCGTGCGCGCGCTAGTCCGCAACCCTAACGCGGGTTCGGCGGTGCCGAAAATATTGGGTTCGCAGACGATCGAGACCCGTCTTTGCGCGTTCCGAGCGAGGAAGAAGCCCTCCTGCGAGCGACCTCGTCCCCCTCACCCTTACTACGCGCGCCCGATACGCAGAAAATTTTCGGGAAGCGCTTCCCTTTTTACTTGCCAATTTTTCGACGCGCCGACGCGAGATTTTGACGCGCGCCGAATTCCCCTTTCTCCTTCCCCATCATCCCTTTTTCCCTTTTCCCGAGGCGACGATCGTACGCAACCGCGCCGATGGATCCATCCGCGCCCGAGCGATCGAACGCGCCGACCGAACCGCCGCCAGTCGCGTCGCAAACGCACGCAGTCGGCGCACTGGTCGCTTCACATATCCCTGACCCTACCGCTTCTCCGTGGCTGCCGTTACCGACGCAAGCGCTCGCGAGCATCGACGACGACGCGCAAACGTCCGACGATGGCGCCGCAACGAAGCGCGAGGCCGAGTTCCGCGTTTTCGACGTGCACGCTACGCCGTCCGCAACGCTTCCGAGCTTGGTTCGACAAGTAGTGGACGGCCCTACGTTCCAATGCATGCTCCAGGCTGAAGTACGAGCTGCAGTGGACCGCGCTATCAAGGGCCAATCACGTGGATTAACGGCTCAGATGAGGGCGCAAGTCCACACCCTAATCGTCACTACGATGGACTCCCGCGAGGAGCACAATATTGAACGCGCGAACGTCGCTGCGCGCGAAAACCGAACGCGAACCGCAGCGCGCGCGACCCCTACGAACTACGCGCGCGACGCGGACCCCGAAGGATGGCTGGAACTGGCGCGCCAGGACCTGTCATTCGACGACCACCCGCATTCGGATAGCGACAATGGACCCGCGCATCCCGGACTGGTAGAGATCCAGCCGTTGAACGAGCTGTTCACGCGCGCGCTTTCGTATTGCACGTACCGCTTGCGTAATACGGACCGCGCGTTTAACCGAACAATCGCGAGCGAATTGGCTAACACCGCGAAGATGGTGCGCCATTCGATGCAGGGAGAGAATTTCACGGGCGCTGACGGAATTGCCGTGCTATCGTTCCTGAAGTATTTCAAGAGCGCATGCGACGACACCGGCGTATCCGAAGGCGCAGCGCTTCCGATTCTCAAGTATTTCCTGGCCGACGAGGCGCGCGACACGTTCCAAACGTACGTGGGACGAACGTTCCGAGGAGCGCGCGCGGGCGTCGATTCGATTACGTGCTACGCGGAAGCCGTTCAGTGGCTCCTGCTAACTTATGCGCGCGAAGGCGACGTCGCGCAAGCGTATCGTGACGTGGCGCAACAAACGCAAGACCCGAAGGAAACCGAAACGCAGTTCGCTACGAGACTACGACGCCGCGCGCTGCGCTGCGGCGATGCGTTTAGCGAGCGAACGCTTGTTTCTATTTTCGTCGATGGTCTACGACCCTATGCGCAACACCTCGTGCGGGACGCGCTGTCTCGCGACCCGCGTCGATACACCTTTCGAGAGCTAGTCTCTATGGCGCAGAGCCACGGGGACACGCACCGAGCGATGACGCCGACGACGAGCGCGCGACCGCTACTACGGCGAACTCCTGCGCTCTACGTGGAAGAGGAGGAGACCCCAACGATGCAAGCGCTGACCGTGGGGCATACCCCGCCATCGGGCTTCTCATCGCCAAACGTCTCAACATCCGCCGCGACGCCGCACGCTCCGCGCGAACGGAAGTTCTCGACCCCGAGCCCCATGCGAAGTCCAACCTCGCTTGGCACCCCTTCGTCGAATTATCGCACGCCACGCTCTCGCGACGCATCGCCCGCCGACCGCTCGCGACGCTTTGCGCATAACGACGACCGAGAACGCGAACGCGCGGGACCGTACACGGCGCACATACCGCGCGCAACTTACCCACCGCCTATCGTGAGACAGACGGCACCGGCCGACACGTCTCGCACAGCGGCGTTCCGCTGTCTGATATGCCGGAAGTTTGGGCACCCCATGGTAAGCTGCCCGCTGCTCTCATCCGAGCAACAGGCCGCGATTCGCGAGATGCATAGCCACGCGCGCCTAACGCCCGAAGAACTGAACCTGCAGCGTAACGTTCAGGTTTTCGAAGTTTCCGCGGACGATGACGCGCGCGAGCGCGAAAGCGAACGCACGCGCGAAGACGACGCACACGACGGCGAGCAGCTCACGCCCCACTCGGTTCGCTTCGCAGAAGACCCGGGAAACGCCTACGAGGAGTCGTAGTGGGTGGGCCGACTCCTCTCCACTCAACGGACACGCGACGCGCGATGACGCAACCGCCGCGCGAAAGACCGCCTCCGTTACCACCCGAAACAGTGGTCCTGTTTCAGACCCCTACCGCGAACTACAAACTCGAGATACGCGTCGGATATAATCTACGCACGGCCACCGCGGTGACCGCTGTGCTTGATACCGGCGCGGGCCCGAGCCTCATTCGCGAGAACGTATTAGGCGCTGATTGGAAGCGCCTCGCTACGCCGCCGGCGCTGCGCTGCGCGATTATCGACGCGAATGGACGACGCCTCGCGCCGAACGCGTCATTGCGACTTAGCGTTCTTCTAGGTGCCCGCGCGCACCTTCAAACTTTCCTGGTGATGCCGCGCTTATCCGTCCCTTGCATTCTGGGAGCAGACTTCATCGACCGCGTGGTTCGGATGATCTATACTGGGCCGCAGCGCGCGTTGCGAACCCGCTATGGAGACCACGTTCCGATGCTCCCACGCACGCCGACGAAACCGCGCCGCGCACCGACCCCCAAGACTACCCGACCGACAGATTTCGCACCAATCCGCGTTGCGCGCCGCACGTCGATTCCGCCGCACGCGACACGAGCTATCGAAGTCACCACGGGCGCTGACGGACGCTGCATTACGATACCCGCGACCGACCTCTATGGGCAGAAGTTGCTTCGTCTAGCCAACGGTGAAACGCAAGTTAAAAGGAACGTGCCCTTCAGTGTGCTTGTGCACAACGCCGGCACCCGCCTACAGATATTGCCCAAAGGCATGAAGGTGGGCGCCGCAGTGCCCAACCCCGTAGGTTGCCTACAAGTTGCACAAGAAGCGCCGACTCCGCAAGACCGACCGCCCGACGATGCGACGCCATGCAACGCGACGAACCCGCCGGACCTGCGCGAAGCCGACGGAATTGCGAACGCGACGCCGCACTGGGAAGACCTCTTACGCGCGACGCTACGCGATGAGCGAGTAGACGACGACCTACACGCGCGAATTATCGAGATGCTGCGAAAGCACGAGCGCATGTGGAATGGCACGCTCGGAGCCATCCACGCGACAGAACACCGCATCGAACTGGTTCCGGGGGCGACCCCCGTCAACCAACCGCCGTACCGCGCCGGACACGCGTCGCGCGAAATTATCCGTACGCAAGTGGATAAGATGCTCCGCGCTGGAGTGATCGAACCTGCTACATCGGAGTGGGCGAGCCCGGTCGTAGTCGTGCCTAAGAAGGACGGGACTTCCCGCTTCTGCATCGACTACCGCCGCATAAACGCCGCTACCGTCAAGGACGCGTATCCGATTCCGCGCATGGACGATTGCGTCGATTCGCTTGGTAACGCGACGGTTTTCACTACGCTGGACTGCAACTCGGGATACTGGCAGATCCCAGTAGCGCACGCCGACCGCGACAAGACTACGTTTACGTCGCATGTTGGTACGTATCGCTTCCGCCGTATGCCCTTCGGACTATCGAACGCGCCCGCGACGTTTCAGCGCGCGCTCGATATCCTGCTCGCGAACGTGAAATGGCAGCACTGCCTTGTCTACCTGGATGACGTAATTATCTTCTCCGCCGACGTAAATGCGCACGTGCATCACGTCGACGAGATACTGGGGATCCTCGGACGCGCTGGCGTTTCGCTTAAATTTGCGAAGACCGAGTTCTTCAAGCGCTCGGTAGACTACCTGGGACATACTATTTCGCCGGGGAAGCTATCCGTACCGACAACGAAGTGCGATGCGCTGCGCGATGCGACGTATCCGACGACGAAAACGCAGCTGCGCAGCTTTCTGGGAACTTGCAACGTATACCGCCGATTCGTCGAAAAATTCGCGTTCGTAGCAGCGCCTCTTACGCAGCTGCTGAAGAAAGACCAAGGAGACAGCTTACCCGCGCCGACGCCGGAGCAAACGCGCGCGTTCGAATCATTGCGACAAGCGATGCTATCTCCGCCTATCCTCCGTCTGCCGCGCGAAGGGCACCCGTATGTGCTCGACACCGACGCGTCGCAAGGACAAATCGGATGCGCGTTACTACAGTTAGACGCCGACGGAGACACATTGCATCCAGTCGGATACTGGTCGCGCACGCTTAACGACGCGGAGCGAAATTATTCGACGACGGAACGCGAATGCCTCGCGGTGGTATGGGCTGTGCTACTGCTACGCGCGTATCTAGAAGGACGGAAGTTCACGGTTCGCTCGGACCACAATTCGCTGCGCTGGATTCTAAACATGACATCTGCGGAAGGACGACTCGCGCGCTGGCGATTGCGACTCGCCGAGTTCGAGTTCGACGTCGAATATAAAAAGGGTAAACGCCACGTTATCGCCGACGCGCTCTCGCGAATGGCCACGCGAAGCGGCGACGAGACGGAAATACCGGACGAGATACCCTGCTTCGACGCCGCGAACATCGTTGAACCGCACGCGGACGCTTATGCGCGAACCGATACCGCGCTACTATGCGACTACGCAGAATACCACCCGAGTTGGGACTGCCTACTGGCAACTCGGTCGTGCATCGAACCGCCCGTGTCCACTGACGAGTGGATACGCGAGCAGGCGACGGACGAATTCTGCCAAAACGCGAAACGCGACGCCGAAACCGCGCCGCAGCAGTCGCGCTTTCACCTGTCCCCCGATGGGATACTTATGAGGACCGCGCCGCTCGACGGCGCCACGCAGATAGTCGTGCCCGAAGCGATTAAGGGGCGCATTTTGCGAGCTAACCATTATGCGGTAACTGCAGGACATCCGGGCGCGCGACGCATGTACGACGCCATCCGACGCGCGTACTACTGGCCGATGATGAGCGTGGACGTCTACACTACAGTGAGACAGTGCGATGCGTGCGCACGTAACCGCGTTACGCAATATCGTCATACGAACGCCCTGAAGCTATTCCCCGCGACGCGCCCGCTCGAAGACGTCGCTATCGATATCCTTGGTCCGCTGCCCGAGACTCCGCGCCAACGCCGCTTCGTACTCGTAATCGCAGACCGCTATAGCAAACTCTGCCGACTCATCACGCTCGGACGCGTATCCGAACTCGCCGTTGCGAAGGCATTTTGCCGAGACTGGTTTTTCGTCTATGGACCGCCGCGCACGCTACTTTCGGACAATGGGCCGCAATTCCGCTCGAAGCTGTTTCAGGAGACTTGCGCGCTGATGGGTACGCGGAACATATTCACAACGACGTACCATCCGCAATCGAACGGACAAGTCGAGCGCATGAATCGCACTATCGTCGCGACGCTGCGCCATTATGTAGATGAAGAGCGCAAAGATTGGGACGAAAATTTAGACGCGCTAGCATATGCTTACAACTGCGCGATACACCGCTCGACGAATACGTCGCCGTTCGAACTCACGCTCACGCGCTATCCCGTATCGCTGGGAACGGAGCAAGTGGACACGATTCGCAGCACGCCCTTCCTTCGCATGGAATTTCTCGCACGATTATCGGACGCGTACGCACGCTCGGCGAACGCGTTGAAGAAAGCGCAAGCGAGATACAAGCGCGACTTTGACCGCGGCGTGCGCACGGTGAATAAGGATATCAAGGTTGGCGATCAAGTGTCCCTGGACACTCGCGCGGGAGCGACGACACGAACGCAACGCAGTGACGCAGCGCACACGTCGAAGTTAGACTATCCTGTGTCGGGCCCTTTCCCGGTTATAGGCTGCCGCGGACACACGTACGAAATCATAATCGACGGTGTCCCCGAACTCGTCAGCTCCGACCGCATTCGCATAGCACCACGCTACGCGACGCATGCGCCAACGACGTTGGACGACGTAGAAGAAGACATTAACACGGAGAACGCGAACGACGCAGAGCGACGGGATGGACGCGAAATTAACGAGGCGCGCAAGGTCGACCCGGAAGCCGGGTATGGGACGCGCGAGTTCATGATTGACAGGTTGACAGCCGAGGGCATCGACGATACCGGCACGCCCGTATTCCGGGTGCGCGGGAGGGCTACTCCCCGCGCGATGATACGTGGGAGCCCGAAGCGTCCCTGCCCGCGCCTATCGTCGCCCGTTTTCGCCGTGATCAAGGACGGCCCGCCTCTAAAACCGCTGCGCGCGCTACTGCCGACGGCCCTGCGGCGCTGCGTAACCACCGAAGTCGCTCAACGAAGCGCTTAGCCCCGAGGGAGGCACCCGATGGTGCGCCGCGAAAAACGACACCTACCCGCATCAGCGCGCGTATTGCAAGCCGACAAACGACGCCTCGTGCGCAACGCAATTAATGCACGAAGCGTTGCGGGGGGGGGTTGCCATCCACGAGCGTTTACGTCGACGAAGAAGCTGCGCAAGTGCCGGCTGATTACCTGGCACTGGTAAGCACCCAAACGCAAACACAGCTACCCGCCTTGCATCACGCCAAACTGCTATCGGCAGCAGGGACCGGGAGGGGGGTACGACTTATTGCCGCCAAGCGTCGCCGCGCCACGCAACCGCTTCGTCGCGCAACACGCAAACGCTTCCTCGAACGCCTTGTAACCGTTTCGTCGTACGCCACGCAATCGCCGTTCGCGCCAACGCTCTGTCGTTCGGCACGCAACGCCCGGTTCGTCGTACGCCATGCAACACGCGTCGCATCGTCGTTCGCCACTCCCCGCGCACTCGACATTCTACCGCTGAATGACCTGGAACTACTGCTGCGCGCAATGAAGCGACGCCGCTCGCGAGCCGCGTACGTGTGCGCCTGACAGGTTGGACACGATTCGACGTTTGCCCGCCGCGCTACTACCCGCGCCGACTACCCGCGCGAAGGCGCGCCGCCCCGGACTAAGCAGCCTGAATCTCGACGCTTGGCAACACGCGAAGGGGCCCTCACAGACGCTGGTCGGTCTGGCATCGACACGCGTTGCGCGTGACGCCACCACCGCGAAAATATTGAGCCCCCTCGCTGACGCTCGAGACGTTGCCTGTTAAGAAGTGCGATAAGCGCGAAAAGCCCATTACGGACGTTGCGTCAATCTCGCTAAATAGGCGCCACGCAATATTCGCCGCTTGCGTTTCGGTCGCCTTTCGTTCACCACGCGACTATCCACCGTTTACGCCACGTAACGCCTAACGACCGTCTACCGCCACACGACCACTGCGCCACTACGCTCGTTGGAGTCGCCGCGAATACGAACGGCCGCGTATCTTTGGATTCGTTGCGAGTTTGACCTCAACTAACACTCGACCTACTCCAGAAGCCGCGACATGCGCGGGACCACGCGATGCGTTTTCGCGCGAAAAAGGGGAGCGACACTGGCACTGGCGTGCGGGCTGGCCCGGCTATTTAGCAATTCTACCGTCCCACTCGAATTGTCCCATTGGAAAAATGCGACGAAAGGGGCACCCGAATCGCGCCGCCGTCAAGCTGGCCCCCGCACCGTGACGAACTGTCCCCTACTACCGCCACCTGATTGGTCGACAACATACGCGAACTCCAGCGAGGCGCTCGAAGCTGGTGGAAGGACGCAGACCCCTGGACGCACGCAGCCCCCTACCGAGAATATAGTGGTGCCCACGTGCATGGTTCCCCCTCAACCCAAGCGTGGAGAATGAGGCTCGCTCCAAAAAGGGAAGAATGTGACCCCACCCGAGCCCCCTAGGTACCACTCGCCCGTCCGCTCTAGTCACGGGACAGTAGACTCGGTAGCAAACGGCGAACGCCGGTAGTAGGCGACGCGAACGACGAACGCGAAAAAGCGAACGAACCGGCGACGCGAACGACGAATGCGTAAGGCGACACGAATCGACGACGCGAAGCGGAAGCGAACAACGAATACGCATGCGAAAATTAACCGGCGACGTTGAGAATTGCGCGTGACGAACCGATGAAACGAAACCGCTACGACGAACTCGTAGCGACGCACTACCCGTCCAGACTCCCTTCTTCTACCCCCCACTCAAACCTTTCTCGCTTCGCAACGTATGCATTCTACCCCTCCCCCCCGCGCGCGCACGACTGGACGCTGCCGGCCGCGTGCCCTCCGAACGCCGACGTGGGCAGCGGGCAAATACGGTTTCAAGCAACGACACGCGCGCCCCTTCGCGGAAACACCGGCTCATGCATGCATTTGACGGAACCCGCGTTGCGCTGTCGCTCACTCAAAAGCTGCAGGAACCCTGGCGTTTCACGGCCGCAAGCGTGTCGGACGGGAGGACCCCGCATTACGAAGCGCTAGGTGGAGATACAAACAAGGAGAGTTTATTTCAAAGAGGATGCAATGCGAGGAGGAGATCGAAGTGATAGCTAAGACGGAGGCGCGCGCGTGTCGTCGTCTCGACGCGAAGCGCGGCTCGACGAACTGGCTGCCGCACCGCACGAACGAGCACGGCTTGAAGCCGTATCTGCCTGGTGACCGCGTCGCCGCTCGGAATTTAACACCCGAACGACGCGCCCGTCGTGTACGCCAATCCGAAGTGGAGGGATACCCGTACGCCTCGTGCGACCCGCGGAACTCGCCGCTGCACGCGAACGCGTCATGGGACGCGCCCCGCCACGACCCGAACCAACGCTTCCCGTCGCGCCACGCGTCGCATCTGCGCGTAACCCGCTCTCCGACTGCGTCGCGCCCAGTCGACTCCCTTTCGTCAACAGAACCCTCAGGAGAGGCTGCATGAAATTGACGACGTCATTTAACGCCGAGCCCATACGGTGAGCGCGTTCGATAGTTTCCTGAACCCGACGAAACAGTCTCCCTCTCCCGAGCGCGATACCCGTCACGCACAGCGGCGATTTCGAGCAGCCAACCGCCCCTCTCCGCCTCCGAAATTAGATGTCGATTTCGGCCAAAGCACGCTGCGCGGCCTCCTGCGCAACCGGCGGAATCGTAACGAGACTGAAGGGCCGCCAACGCTTCGCGACCACCTTCAACCTCCTTCTCCTGTTTGGCCGCACGACTTGCATTACGCCGATATCTTATGCATGCGCTCGATTCGCACGGCGTCTTCGTCGACCTTACGCTCAACGCGGCCTCACGCGCCTCGGACTCGGCTAGCGCTTCGCGAGTCTCGCGTAAGAATGACACGGCCTCGTCGCGCGCCTCGTTT
>JALQPE010000032.1:0-36265 GCA_030407315.1 Asparagopsis taxiformis | reverse complement strand
CTCCCGCTGTCAATGGTGCATTGATATCCTTGAGTGCTGTTAGCCGCCGCAGGATCCTCCTGTTCCCTCCTTGGATATGATCCGTCCGCACCATCGGACTTGAGTAGCAAAGAACATGCACTTGCGTGCTGAGAGAAAGAGTCCGTTATCTGCACACATCTCAAAGAATCTGGTGATTACTTTGAGAAGTTCGCTCTCACTGGCTGCATGTGTTGTAATCATCCAGCCAAGCCTTCATATTACTTTCAAGCTCCCGAAACAACGGTGCCATAGAGCTCTGGAAGTGCACAGTAGCATTCGTTAGCCCAGGTAAAAGGCGTTTTGTGAAAAGGTTCCTTTTGGTGTAACAATTCCGCACATGTTCCATGACTCAGGATGCACTGGCACCTGCCAGTATCCTGACACGAAGTCCAGCACAGCAAAACATGAGCTTTGAGCGAAGTCATGTATCTCAGAATCCACATGAGGCATCGGCCATGCGTTTTTTATAGTAGCTGCATTGACTGGGCGGAGGTCAACGGCAACTCTGTATTTCGCTCTTGAGCCCTTCTTTGGCACGAGAAGCGGTGGTGCCTGCCAAGTGGCATCTGGGTTCGGTACAAGAAACCCCATTTCCACAAGCTTGTCGACATAACTGCTCAGAAAATGTCTCTGATCAGCTGAATAGCGGCGGGCTTTAACTTAAACAGGGACGGCTCCCGGTCTGATTCCAATCCTCATGGGCGGTAGATTAGCTGGTGGGGACTTTCCGAGACGCACTCTCATGATATGTTTATACTTGTGTAATATTTCTTGCAATTGTTGCACTCCAGTGGGTGACATTCCGTTTGTGCGGGCTTCATCCAGGCGATGCGACAGCTCCTTATTCAGTTCCTCCTCTGAGTCGTCACCGAGATCAATATATACATCAGCGTCCTGTAGGCAGTCTTCCTCTGTACCTCCTTCGCAGTGGAATACGCCTTCATTACGAGTTGAGCTGCACCTGGTTCCATTACTTGCGCGTCGGTAATCTTGTACTTCATGCAACTGGGACATGTCGATGACACCATTTGATCTATCACACGCAGCTTCCAGTAGTGTGCGATTGTTAATTCCGCACAATTCTAGTACCGGTCTCGAAATGAGCGCATATGGTGCATTCTGCTCACACACTAGCCATACAATACCCCGTAGACATAGTACTGAGCCGTGCCTAACTCGTAGGTTCACATCCGCGGTTACCTTGGCGTAGCATTTAACTAGGCCTATATCCTCGACAGCTGGTTCAAGCATGACTGGCGGTTCTAGTGCTACTACCTGCAACTGCGGACACGCCTGCAGCATCGAATGAAGTAGTGTTTTTGAAATTATATTCTCATCAGAACCGCCATCCGTCATTACCATACATTCCACTGCTCCATGCAAGAAGGACGCACTGAATATAGTAGAGTGATTGTCGATCTCTTCGCAGTTGTTCTTACGAATTACCTTACGTACCGCTGCATTCTTGTTATTGTCTCTCTTCCTATTGAAGTATTCATCCAATAGTTTCTTCTTCTCTGCAGGTGGTGTAATTTCACAATCCTTGACACGATGCATCCCACCGCATTTCGGATTAAGGCACGAAACAGCTGTGCGTTTACCGTGCACAACATTTTTCCCATTTCTGCCTACTTCTTCTCGAAGCTCTGTCGCACTCTCCCCGCGCGGCGCTTTCCACTTCTTCCACTATGTTTGCCATTGGTGCGAAATTCGCGCCACTGTGAGCTGTATTCGCCCCTTTCCTTGGGCTTCCCACGGTTGTCGTCGACATCCGCCCGCTCCAACGTTTTCGCAAGCTTGAATAGCTCTTTCATGAACACGAAAAAGTCGTTCTCATGCAGCCCTTCGTTTTTCCGAAATCTCAGCATGTTTCTCATCTTCTGATGTAGCTGCAGAGGCTTGAGTCGTTCCATGATGTGCGAAATTGCGATGTGCGGCCGTGACTGTAGCATTCCTTGGTAACCTGCGTCCTCAAGTGCCTTGTCATACGATAATGCTAAAGACCACAAACGGCTCTCGGCTTGCTTTATAGACATATCGATGCGAATGTGTCGAACAACTCTGTCAATCTCCTCCAAATCGATATCATCCTCATTCAGAGTAAACCTCGCCTGTATGCACTGTCAGATGTTCTCTTCTGTAATAGTCTCAAATGACTCTGCTTGGATCCATTCTGCATGATATAGCATACGGAGCAGCGATTCGTCCATGGAGTTGGCGTACGTTGTAACTGCAATGCAAACTCCAGCTTCCTTGTTCTTTTCTTCTACTTTGCTCTCATACTCCTTGCGTTTCTTGCGGAACAATACAAAGTCGGCAGTAGTCATGCCGTTCAGGAGCTTGGAGCTTCGAGCGTTTCTGCTATCGTCTGGCGCACTGTGCTTGCCGGCACTACATCACCCATCATTCTCCTTGTCTGCATTTCCTTTCCCGTCCGAGACACTGAGTGAACACACAAGTAATTACTGTAGTATCTCAGGGAGTTTTTGCAAAAAGATAGACGACGGCAATGTCGCTCAGCTGACAGTTCCTCTGCCAGTGGCGATGCCTTTTTTGGATCCGCCCTCCTTCCTCAGGCCTATATCCTATTCTAAGCTAGATTATCCTAATCCTCTCTTGCTGCCCGCGCGCACACGTACCTTGGGCGCTCCGTACCTTCAGCACGGTTGTACCTTCCGTACTGTCGATCTCTCCGATCGATAGCAGCAACTGTAATCTAGCATTGCTGTGCAATACCGTTGCACTAATGAATATTCCGTATATTTCCAGGTAATGACCCCTGGCTCTCCACGGCGCAGTAGCCACATTTTGCCTGTACGAAGTGGTGTCCACGTGGCTATACCCCTTCCCGCCAATACGTCAGCAGCGCTACAATAGACATGGTCAAATCTGCATCTTCGGTGTAGAATTACACTGTGATGAGCTTTTGCTCTCTGGGCAATGTACGATCGGATCATTGTGGGGATTGATCTTATTCCAATCATAATGGATATAGTTTGCTTTCTGAGCGCTAAAATGTCGTGGGCCCGGTTACTTCAGCTCCACCTATCTCCTACCCCCACGAATTACATTTCACACAAATAGCAAGTATGCTAGAACACGAGAGCACGATGAGGTCCATGGAGTACGTTACACGAGCTTTACCCCACGTGACGTAGCGCTTTGGTTGAAAAGTTCAAGTGGCGAGTGAACTGAACCCTTTCTGAAGTTCAAGAACTTGTTGTTTGTGCTCTCTTTTAGTTGTTGCTGCTTCCACATAATGTCAGCTATTTTCCGCATTCTCTGTATACAATTGATAATAGATTTCGTTTTCAATCACTGAATGCGCAATGTTGTCGCCAGAGAGCTCATTTGCTTTGTCAATGTACACGTCATCATCCAATACCGATGGGATGATTTTACGTAAGTTGATAACATTGAAACAGCGCCCCCGAGTATTCTTCTTCAGCGGTAACAATATTCAAAAGTATGGTTAAACATCTCGCAAGTTACACATACTCGCCTACATGAATCAAGGTTCGCCATTTGTCTTCATATCAACTTAACGTTGATATTACTGGCTCCATTATGCCCCAATGACGTAGAAAAATTCAAGTATATAACAGTCTGTGGCAATGCCGGTTACAAAAAATCTGAAGATCGGCAGGTGCACATTCACGTATGGTGGTGTGTGTGTGCTTGCAGCGCTTCGAAACGATAGAGGGGTTAGCGATAATTCTCGAAAGGCTGGTCTTGAATTGAGGGTCGCAAGCCGATATGACTGAAGTTTGTTGATTTCTTTGATGCAGACTGAAAAGATTATGAGTGAAATCAAAGGCTAGTGGGAGAAAATGAGAAGAACTATTGGTCATCGGATCATGTTGGTTCCAGCAGCACTCTTCGTGTTTCTGATGATGTTTTCTGGAATTGGCTCTTGTTGTTCAATAGAACAGAAATCCTGAATCTTATAGCTCTGTGGCATCTGTATCGACTGACAATGGAAAGGGTAAGTTGCGGTTTTCTAGCTCTTTCCGCTAGAAGTAGAAGCGAGATATTTGGTATGAGAATTTAGTCAAGTCGAAGATGAAATTCGTTGTATGCCAAAGTCATTTATCTTGTTACCCTTCATTCCCTTCAGTTGTCCGTTCAGACCAATGTTGATGTGTTCTGTCTGATGTGTTGGGACTAATCTGGAGAAATGCCCTATTCGTTTGCATTTCCTACATCTTCAATAGCGAAAGAGCCATTCGTAGTGATAGGTTGAAGTCGAGAAACCGCTGTATTAGGAAGTGATACTCGAAGAAAATTTGTTTCTGCAGAATGGAATCTATCGGCGAATTCATCTCGTTCGTGGAAATTGCATACAACCCGATGGATGATCACCCCACGTGTACAGCTATGAAAACAGGTTCACCATATGATAAGTTAACGTAAACTCCAATCACTCGATCCAATTTACAAATGCCATCTCCTCCCTCGTTTCAATTCATCTCCAAACCCAAACACCTGTTCCCCTTGCAGCCCACAGCGTCCATACCGCCTCCACGTCTCGCAGCACCGACAGACCCTTCCGCGCATTTATCTCTGCTCAATCGGCGTCGCTTCAAACAGCGCTCCACGCCACAATCACCCAGTCCATTTACGCGAGCAAAAAGCGCGTCCGTGCCATCCGCGGCCAAGCAACTACGCGGGCGTTTCCTAGCGACCTCGCCAGGTCCCGTGTAGCCGGCGATGAAGCCCCGGTCGACAGTCTCGCCGCAGACTGCGCCGAGCATTCCGATCGGGGCTATTGGCGGCGGCGGCGAGCAAGCCAGCTGTGAAATCGCCGCCCGATCGTCGCATTTAGACCGTTGAGATGACTGCGCACGGGATTTTTTTTGCGGCGCGTACTTTCTCGTCGTAATGCCGGTGGATGCGTAGCAGCAGTTCGCGCGGAGTGATGTATTCGACTGTGCCGCCTGGCGGACTGGGCGTTCTGAACAGCCCTGCGAACGGACTTGACGCTGGGCGGGTTTTTGCTCCGGTGGAGAGTGTGTGGTCAAGCTCGTGTTTTGAGCATCGGTTTTGACTCGCAGCCAGGGGATCTGGCCACTGCTTGCTGGTGTTTTTGGCGCCGGATGTGTTGCTGTGTAGATCCATTGTGATGAGTGTTGGAGCGCGTGAAGATTGGGTGACTGTTTGTGTTTTTTTCGAGAAGGGGATGGTCGAAAGAGATGACCGTTTTATTGAGGAGGATGGTTAAATAGGTTGAAATGTTGAAGAGAACTCGCAACAGTCGCTCGACATATTTCATGGCAAATGGAAATGATGATTGTGCAATCAACAGATTGTGAATGCGCGCAGCGGTAATAATTTTCTCCGCCGCTAGAATGTTTTCGCCTTTTCAACGCCAGCCCTGTTGAGACTCTCGCTGAGATTCCATAACCGTCGGTACACAACACTCGTCTCTAAATTATTTTCTTCCTTCCTTGCCTTGTCGACACGCTTTTTTGCATTGGCGTCTCACATCCCAGACTGGATAACAACAGGCTGGTATCCTCTTCTTCTCGATCATTTCGCACCACGTAATCTGGGGAGAATGGCCCAATCTGAACGAAGCTCGATTGTTATATCGGCGAGCAATCTTTTTCATCAACATGGCAGATAGACGATCGGTCGAGTTTCGCGCAGATCGCTCGGTAAACTGCTTGGTCACCGACAGAACGCGTTGCTCCATGCGTCTACACGACGTAATGTACAGTAACTGTCCGCACTGCCTCTTCATACGGCGTATATCATCATCGTCCACTTGGATACGACTATGAACTGCCGCCACTTTCGGTCATCAACAGCGAGCATACTGTGCACGGTGTTTCGCCGAGCGCCTTGCTCTGCACCGGCGGTTGAAGTCTTGTATCCTTTCGAAATCACGCATTGCTGAAGGTCGACGCTTGCGGGGCCGAACGGAATGTCAGAGAAGATGCATGTTTTGGTATGCGCTGTTGTGATACTTTGAACATAGGAAGTTTCGAATATATCGAGGAAGATTGCAAGAGCTAGACGATGCCGACGAAGATCGCAATGCAACAATGGTACATGTTTCAACGCAGACTGCCTGTGATTACGACGGCGGAAAAACTGGAGAGTATAGATAGTTTTCATTGAGGCTTTGCTACCATCAAGAAATGGTCTAACCACGCCCCCATGTGAAGTGGATATTGGGGTGGAATGTTTGCACCAAAGAGCCATGCAATACAATGCTGAGATGGAAGAATGCCGTACGCCCGACGGTTGACCGTGTCGCTGTTGACAAACGCTGTGGAGATCATTCATCGGTTGGGGGTTGAATTGTGATACCGATGAAATCGGCGTCTTGCGTGTGTATTAAATATAACAAACCTTTATCGCTCCAACAAGTCACGTCAGCATAAACGACAACCGTTGCGTCTGACAGTTAGCAAGTTGTCAATCTAGACTAGCGAATGACGTCATCGTCCACCATTGCGCGCTTGTTTCCAGGTCAGTTCACGGGAACCAAATGGGGCCACGTCGAGAGGAGGGCGAGAGTTGAATTGTACGGGGGAGATCGCTCGCACGAGATGGGTATCCTTACGAGGTATCGACAAAGACTTGGTAACAGCGAAGGAGCGTCGGGAACCGCAGCGGCACTTTGGTTTTACGAGAACTTACACTACCACTTTTGTAGGAAATAATTATTGTATTTTTCGCTTTTCCACGAAAAGTTTTCCGAATTTTAAAACCCCCAAATCAATTTTGTGCCGGTAAATTTTTTCTGAAACAGGCGTCATGTGTACGCACAGACACCGTACGCATTTCGACTAACTTCCATGCACAGCCGATCTACATGTCGAAGATCTTTCCAGGATTGAGAATGTTATTTGGATCAAGCGCTCTCTTCAGCGTCCTCATCAGCTCGACGGCTTCCTCGCCAAGTTCAAGTGGCAGGTAACCCTTCTTTCCAATACCAACTCCATGTTCACCAGTGCATGTTCCGCCCATCTTGATAGCGCGCTTGACCATCAGATTGTTCAAACGATGAGCTTCCTCGTCCTCCTTGGGATCATTCGGGTCAAACACAATCACGACGTGGAAGTTTCCATCGCCAACATGTCCAACAATGGGACAGAACAAAAAGCTCGCGTCTAGTTCTTTCTTCGTCTCCATAATGCAGTCTGCCAGCTTGGAAATTGGCACCGCAACATCCGTGGCCATCATTTCCTTACCCTCAACCATGTGCAATGCCGACCAGAACGCGCCCTTTCTCGCCTCCCACAGTTGGTTGCTCTCCTCCTCTGTCTGCGCAAAGTGGTATCCTTCTTGCGTGTGTTTATTTGTGATCTCCTTGACAACACGAATGTCATCCTTCACATGCGCAGCAGATCCTGTGAATTTGAACAAAATAGTTGGTTTGAGCGGCAATTGCATTCCACAGTCCTTATTCACAGCCTTGACCATTTCCTCGTCCATGATTTCAATGGCGCCCATTTGCACGCCCTTTTGTAGAATCTCAATCACTGCAGAGCACGCCGCATGCACAGACGGGAATGTGACACGCGCCATACTCATTTGGTCTGGCACGTTGCGTAACTTGAGGGTGGCCTCTGTCACAATACCCAGGGTACCTTCTGATCCGACAAACAAGCGAGCAAGATCATAACCAGCCGATGATTTACGGGCACGCTGGCCAGTCTTGACGACCGTTCCATCGGCAAGAACCACGGTGAGATTGACAACCTGGTCCTTCATCGTACCGTAACGAACAGCGTTTGTGCCAGAACAGCATGTTCCACACATGCCACCAATAAAGGCGGTTGGAGCTGGGTCCACACCGAGGAACATTTTGTACTCTGCACAATGCTCATTGAGCGCCTTCCACCCTAGACCGGGCTGCACAACACAGTCCATGTCCTCGACGTTGACGGTGAGAACTTCGTCCATGTTGTCCATGGTGAGACAAATACCTCCCTGGAGAGCAATTGTATGTCCCTCAACGGAACTTCCAGCAGCATAGGGCACGACTGGAATGCGGTTCTTATTTGCAACTCGTAGAATCTGAGACACCTGTTCTGTATTCTCCGGCGAAACAACAGCCTGTGGATTGGACGGTGCAGCATAGCCCGATTCCTCCTTTCCCCGTTGCTCGAGCTCATCGGCGTCGAGCGAGATATTATCCTCGCCGACAATTTCGACGAGCTGCTCATACACATTGGGGAACTGCTCCTTGAAGGGGGGCTTGACGGGGGACGGACGAACCAATGAGACAGCCGAGGCCTCCGACGGGCTTCTGGTCGCCACAAAGGCGAAGGTGGCGGCGGCAGTTGTCGCAGCTGCGGCAGCAGCCTTTGCCGAGGACCATGTCGACTGCTTGGGCGCGAAGGCCTGCGACGCGGCGGTGCTGTTGTGACGGAGCGGGGCGTTGTAGCGGAGGTTTGCCGGGACGCGCGCGGCGCGAAGGGCGGTCGGAAGAGCTCGACGAAGTGTACTGTTCATGATGGGCGGTGGCGGGGATGGGGACCAAGGTGTATGGAAGATGAATCGAAGAGGAATGTTAGACAGATTGGTGGCGAGTTATACATATTCTAGGGATGGAGATTATGGTTTGGACGCGTGGCATGAATGGCAAATATGGGAGGCTACGGTTTGTTCAAGCCAACGGTCGAGATGGCCGATTGCCGCACATTTGTCTTGTCGTACACGCTTTGTATGACATGTTTGTTACACGCGCCACCGATTTGTGTTTCCCTCTCAGATATGCAATTTTTTTTGCATTTTCGTCCAATGAGATTGTTTCTTTTCTGTGCGCGACACACTTGGCGATATGTTGTTCGTCGAATCTCTGTATTCGCTAGCTCGCGATCACGCCTCTTGGCCCGGTTGTGGGTGGCAGATAGTACACTTGTCGTGTAAGTCGCCGTACAGTACCGCATGACGAGATCCCTTCTTTTTGACGCTTCGCATTTCATGGACCCCCTGACTGATCCCGCCGATCATCGTTGCAGTAGCCTCCCTCTCGCGATACTACCTTCCAACACACCAAATTTTCTCTCAAACCCGTCCTAAACCATCCCATGTTCATACCCAAGCGCCCAATCCACCGGCCTTATTTACTCATTCATTCCACATACTCACCCCAAACAGTCCAATCCGCCGCCCCCGCCCCCGCATCCCACCCTGCCCTGCGCTCACACAATACAGACCCTCTGCCATTTCCCAAGCTCACGACGCCCATCGCCCCTGCACCATTAACCCTTCAAACCCCGTAATTACTCCAGACGCAGCCCGGTCTACGCGCGGCGACGCAGTTCTATTAAACTCGATAGCGGCGGCGTCGACACGCCGGCCGATAGGCGCTGCATCCGCCGCGAACCAGGCTTCACTGGCCGTAGATTTCGCAGTGGCCATAGCTCCGGTGCGGTACGATGGAGGCGTCGGTAGTTTGGCCAATCATTTTTCGCATAGGTAGGGGACCGCAATGCGCTCTATGGAATTGGTGCCGTTCCGGCGCTAGGCTGGACTTCATGGCCGAGATTGCATCACCTGTTGTGCATCACGTCATACTTTGAAGATTTCCCGCCGCATGTTTGTAGATTGATGGTGCCGTGCACCCCACACCATGTGCGAGATGGGACGTGTGAGAATACTTCGAGGCAATCCGACGCGTGGTTGTGAAGGATCTGCGTCGACGGAAATGTGATTAATTTAGTTGTTATTAAATTAATTTTTTGTGTGATGTGAATTACTTTGTTTACAAGTATTTGGAACTTGTTGGAGAGAAATTAAACTGAACAGATTGTAATTTGGAGAAACCGATGACGGCAGTTCATGGAATAACCAGCGACAGTGTCGGGCACACCGGCGTTGTACCAACCGGTCCGTGTACGGGTTCTCTCGGGCAGCCACAGATCCATGAGCTCAGTTAGGGGAAGGGCAACTGAAACTGTATCGGATGCTGGCAAGGGAATTGTCAAGGTCTCGCAAAGCATAGTTTTGCTTCTATGTGGATCAGGCCGGCATGGGTAGTACGATCCGAGCTATGAATCCAAGTTTTGACTGGATCGTTGATGGAACACGGGGAGATGGACTCAACGTGGAAGGGGTGGCTGGAAGCGTTACGTGGAACTGCTGATTCCTTCCCATTCCACACCTCAAAATTTTATTTCATTTTGTACAGTGATATTTTGAAATACGATTCCACACTGTGCGTTACAAAGTGTAGCGGTGTTAGGATACCGTGACCGCGCCGTGGCGCGCATTTTCATGACATGCAGATATTCTCGCTGTACAATGAAATCGCTATCTATTGATTACCAAAGAGATCACAGCCTCTTCAAGCAATTGACCCGGCATATCTATCACCTAACAGGATCTCCTCGAAAATTCTTTGCGGTTGGAAACATAGTGTGCCGAACAGGGGAGGGGTGGGTCAAGTTTGGGAAAGGCTATAGTATTAGAAGCTAACGTAAAGCAAAGACTGTTTTTCCGGTGATCTAAACCATGCATTCGTTGTTACTTTACTAATGTTTCAGTTACTAGCTAATTTCACTGCAATGAACAAAGGAGCTCAACTAAGCGAGATGGGACAGATATGTAAATCGACATAGCTTGAAACATTATTCATTGTTCTAGGCCAACGAGATCTATGTCGTAGTCTTGATGCTGTAGTCCATAATTTTGTACACGCTTGTTAGTTTTACGATCTTCCGGCAGATACATGAGATGAGATCAAGCGGAGCCGGCTCGCTGTGCATGGCACTAGCAGCTCCAGCTCAATTTGAAGTCACGGGGTCATCCACATCAATTTCTCTCGAGCTAGAGAGAAACGCGGCCATTTTGCGAGCTGTTTAATTGTGAGACTGCCCCTTAGAACTTCCACCCAGCTTTTTTCGTTTATTCTCGCGATTGGCAATGCGCCAGGTGGTTCTGCGGTTGTAGAAGGTGCATCGAGCTACTGCTGGGCACACACCGCGACAATGCGTACATAACCATTCTCCAGGAGCCGCACTCTTGGCTGCTTCTAGGTCCAAGTTATGAGATAAGAAGCATTTCGTGCAGATACTCTTTTTGCACTTACGAGAGTTGAAGTTGCCACAGACAATCTGAGGACGAGCAGATTTCTTGGCCGCGCAGATGTGACAGGATTTACTGGGTAACATAGAGTCGGGAATTGGGTGTTTCGCAGGCTTCTTGACCTTACGCGGGAGGTTTGTCCGCCTTGTTGCGACTGGGGCCTCGTGGAGCGTACTGCATGGGTGAGATTGAAGAGAGTCCCAGGATTGGAGCAGTTGAGAGGCGCTTAGTGTGTCGAAACCCATGAGTGTTTCATTAGAGGGATCCGGAATCGGGAAAACATCCAATTCCGGGAGCTGGATTTCACTGGAAATCCATTGAAGAATGGAACTAGAGAGAGCGTGATCGGCTCGGTCGACGTCCATCTCGGGATGATGGAAGAAGGGAGGCTCGGAATAAAATGTGGTAGACATAATGCTTTCTGAGGATGAGATTCGAGAGCTGGTTTCTCTCGGAATTCTGGTTGGCAGAAGAAAAAAGTGAAGTGGAGGAGATTGGGGAGCGTTGTGTTGGTGGAGGAGAAGGGAGTGGTGTTGGCAGCGTGTGTTTGTTTGGAAATGGTCTTTATATAGAGAAGAGGAGCATGCTCATGGCGATTATGCAGGTGAATGAAAGGGTGAATAGGAGTGCGATTCTGCAGGTCATTTTCGGTGGCTAGGATAATAGGGGGAGAATGGAAGGGTTGGAAAATTTGCCTCGCCTAGTGTCGAGAAATGATGGAAGCAGAAGCAAGCAAGCACGATTGAACAACATCCCGGACGTGAATCGATACAGATTTGGTGATGTTGAGGTTATGTTTCAGGCTCCTAGGTTGGATAGTAATGGTACTAGTCTGCTGTGGACTCCAAATATCATTAAATTGTGCCAACTGCATTCTATGAAACAAACCAGACTATAATTTTTCTGGCTACTTCAGAGGCAGAATATCTAACGACAGCGTCGTATGAACTGACAGTCCACCCGCTGCCAAATTTACCGGCATGCAGGAATGCAGAAATCTTGGTGTCCCACCAGTGTAGTCGAGGAAAAGTGTAACGTATCAGAGCAATGGGCTGCATTAATGCAACTATCAAGGCTACGTCGGAGGGATAACTGAGCAGCTCTCGATGTGGATCATGGATCAAGTCCAACATGCGCTCCAGCGCAGCACAATCTGCGATTCGAATTCAATCTTCATTTTCTTCATCATTTACAAATCACGTAGAAGAGTAATTTTCCGGATAGCGTGACCTCTCCGTGGCCCGATTTTCAAAACTCTCAGATAATTTTGCCGCGACATGCAATTACAATCATCCAATTGGTATTGAGATGACTATCTCCACTCCTCCGCCAAATGCTGATCCGCCAAGTCACCCAATAGGACGTCGCCGAAAATTCGTTGTGAGAAGAACCGTTCCGCGCCGAACAGGGGTGAAGGGGGCCGCGGCAACGCTACACTAACCTATTCTACCATGCCTTTGTGAACAAAGCCTCATTCTCTCTTCTTATTCAAAACATTCATTCCCTGTCATTTTACTGAAGTCTACCTTACCCGATCGTTCATTTCGCTCAGCAACGAACGTAGGAGATCAACAAAACACGATAGGATAGACGAGTAAAGCGATATTGTTTCGAACACTATTCACTATTCCATGCTCATGGTATCTGACTCATCACTTGATGTAGATCTCCTGCTTTTCTGTACATGCTTGTCAGGTTTACTATTCACTCACGAAGATACATCAGAAGAGTCAGATTTTCCAAGTACTACAAAGCCATTAGACCAAACACCCATCCCCAGTTATTTTGGATTCTGCGGCAAGTTCATGCGCTCGAGTCTGCGGCGTTCAGAGAACCGGTTGTAGACGACGCATTGAGCACGTTCCGGGCACACACCGCGACAATGTGTGCACAACCATGAACCTGGAGGAGCATGCCTGGCAGCGCTGAGGTCCCATTTGTATTTGTCGAAACAATCAGTGCAAATAGCCTTTCTGCATGTGCCAGCGAGGAGGTTGCCGCAAATGACATGTGGAGTACCGGGATGCCACGCGTGCGAACAGATGTGGCAATAGTTGCTCGGGTTGGGGTCTGAGTAAGTTGGACTCTTCCTCGTCTTTCTGGGCTTCGGTTCTCCGTTCGATGAGCGTTGTGAGGTTGGAGAGGATTGAGTTATACCAGAGGGGTCCGCGTCATCGAATCCAAGAAGTGGTATGATTTCTCCGACAGTGAGATGTGATTGGAAACCATCCATTGTATTGAATGAGCCTTGGTCAGTGATCCAATGGTTGATGTCACTGGAAAAAGCGGGAGGTTCTTGTGAAGCGAGGGTGTGATCAGTTAGATCAGATTCCAATTCCATCTGGTTGTGCAGAGGGTCTTCCAAATGCAGAGTCGTAGAAAGCATGCGTTGGAGAGAGGGGATCCCAGAATCTTTTCCGCTGGACATTGTAGGGGGCTGGAGAGAAGAGTGGTCTCGAAGATATTAGAGAGCGTTGTGTTGGTTAGGAAGAAGGTTTTGTTAGCAATAGTTTGGTGTGCTTGTGTTAGGGAGTGGACGAGGTAAGATGGGCCGGTTCATAGCGACTATAACGTAAATGAAAGGAAGAATCGGAGTGTGATTGTGTGGGCCAGTGTCTGCTGCCGGGATAATTGGGAACGAATGGAAGGTTTCGGGCACTCGGCCAGCCGACAGAGGGGAAATGAAGGAAATGGAGGCCGCTATACATGGCTGAACAATATCTCGAGGGCGCCGAAATTGCGGGATCAATTCTTGTAGAGCACCGCTGCCGATGAAATTTGGTCAGGCACCGAGGTCTGGATGGATCTAAACTACCAAACTGAGTTGGGCGTATCCACATTGTTTTCGCAGGTTTGTTAGCAACGGTGCCTTTAATGGTGTGTTTACGATAAACGACCGGAGTACATGAAGGAATAGCAGCGTCAACTGGCGTGAATAAAGAAAATGTAAACGTGGCGAACTGGCACTACAGTACAAAATTGTAAAATTGTGAATTTTACTATTTCACACATTGATTTATGTACAATGCCACTGTGCTAAAGACTCTTCGGCGAAGTGGATTAATTGCTACAACACGGCCACCGCCCTTCACTGCGCACGTACCGCCACTACGCACACTGAACCCCCTAAACATACTACAGACAATAAGACAAGTAGAGACAGACTGTCACACACACGCCGCCGTTCACGGAGAGCGGCACAAGACTATAATAACCGAGTGCAGTGATCAGGTGAGAAAGAATAAACGAGTTATGGGAATCACAGGTTATGGACCCAGTCACGACTACCAACACAGCGTAGAGCCTGGGCTCCGCAACGATCACACTCACCCACAATAGACGAATTCTGGAGTTCCCATATGGGAATATACGGAAATGGCATGGGAATTTTGTGCGCATGGCTGGGCAGAGGGAGCGGTGTTCGCACGGAGCCTTTGTTTATCACACGCTGCCCAGGGAGCATGTGCAAACCTTACAGTAAAGACAAATGGCATGAATAGTTTTAGGAATTGTGTTACGGTGATTTCAATGCTAAGTAAAAGAGTCACGGTTCTTCGTGCACTCGTAACGCGTCAAGTGAAAGACAGTTGTCTCGAAATCTCGACTCTGGGATATGAGCTCGTATCTCAACGAGATCGTGTGCGGATGTAGCTACATACAGCGTTCAGATGACATACGCTGCGGGCAGCCACGCAGGATGTTTCACATCAACCTTCTATCTACTTCATCACTCCAATCATTTTCTGCTTTGAAGTGGCCCAGATACCAGTGCAGCTACATTGGTCGTGATTATCGTAGCTGCATTGTCTGTGTCATTCTTTCGCAATCGAAAGGCGCAAGTCGGAAACCGCAAGTTCACAGCACAATGGCGCTATCTTGAATCAAACAATAGAAATGCACTGCGTTTATGAGACAGACAACAAGGCGAATATTGTACACGAAAAAGAAGCCAGCACATCGCGTGTGGAGGGTACATCTCATCGTGCAATTTGCCACCAATCTAAGATATGAACTGCATATACCAACGAGCTTTTCGAAGAGTGACGGCTGCACAGAAAAACAAACCCCTGCAGTCGAAACTACCCGACGATAGTCGATGATGTGAAGGATGCAGAGAAAGGTGTGACAGACAGGTACAAATGAAAGCAGAGGGAAGTTCTCGCATGTGTCCTGGATCGAAATTAAGCCTAACGAAATGTATTATAAGTGCAATTGATCTCGAATCACGATTGAAAGTGGTGTAGTCCCAGCCCATCACTGAGTGAGGAGTAAAATGGTGTTTCAGGGGAGAGAATGGAATACAACAGAGCACTAGAAGTTTATCAATTATATCATTTTCCATTGAAGGAAAGTGTTAGCAGAGGCTTTCATAGACAGGAACATATAAAGAGAGAGGGGTTGAGAGCTAGTACGTGTTGAAAAGAGGCTCATCATTGCAAAGGAATGGAAAGAAGAAACGCAGGATCCCTGAGAGTTACCGAACTTTTGAATCAGGATGATAACGACTCTCATTTTGATGGTTCCGTACTGATGGAAAATGGAAATGTATACGGGCATGTGGAGGTGGCGGGACAAGGTGATGGACTAGGAGAACAAGAAAAATTGTACAGAGAGAGTGGCATACAATTTGAGGATGAGAATGTTGCATCCATTGGTGTGCAAGTAATTGAATGGAATGATAAAGCTCCTTTTACAACTATATTTGATTCAAGAACCGACAAAAATGAAAAAAGAGATGCATTAAGGCTCCGTCCAAGGGTTGGAAGCAGCGGAGACAGCTTTTTGCCTTCACAAACTCCAATTGCAACAAGAAATGACGCAAAAAGTCAAAAGAATGTACTAAGTAATGACATAATCAGTGGATCAGAAGATGATAGTGGAAAAGAAGTCTTACCTGTGATTTCACAATCTCAAAGGCGTAGAGCACAACGACGCTTCAATGGTGAAATGGATTTTCTGCTAATGGAAGAAGTGCTAAAGCAGAATGCACATGTATGCAATAGAGGAAAGGTGCAAGCGGCTTTTGAGACTGTTGCATCATGCTTGAATTCGTCAACAGAATTCAGAAACACAGTGAGAGAAGACATAGAAACCAGGAATAGTAATCGCGGTAGAAGACATCGTGGGACTGTTCAAGTATGGAAGACAGATATGTCGCATTGTAAGGAACGTTTCAGTAAGAACATGGATCGGTTTAGAAATGGAACGATAGGAGATGATTGCCATGATGAGTTACAGGAAAGACTAATCGTCGTATGCCGCAGAATTTTGGAAGAAGTAGAAGCAAGGAAGGCCGAAAGAAAGGCAAGACATGAAGAAGATGTGAGGCGAAGGGATGAATTAGAGCTTGGAGGCACCGAGGCGTGTGAAATGGCGATGAGAAGGCGTTCACAGGCTGTGAGAAACATGGCAATAAGTGATGCCGGGAGTAGCGAAAGGCAGGGAGCATCAGAACGGGAGGATGAACGAGGAAAGAAAGGCAATGTAGAAGGTGATTTGGAAATGGACATTTCGAACAGGAGAGTAGTGAAACGGGTAAGAGAACCGGATACACTTTCGGTACTATTTCATGCGTTAGATAACTCTGAAGAGAACCGGAATGCTCTTGCAAAACGTCAAGACGAAAGAGAGGCAAAGAGACTTACCATGGAAATCAGGAGAGCCGAAGTGGAGTCCCGACAGCGTGAAGATCGATTGCAGCATGAAAGGGATATATTGGCGCTGGAAAGGGACAAGTTAAACGCTGAGATCGAAAAAGGTAAATCGTCGACTGCTGAGCTAGAACTAGAACACAAGAAATTGGAGTTTGAGGAGAAGAAGTTGGCGGCGAAAATAGAAAGGGATCGTCTGGACGCTGAAGAGCGCAAAAATCGTATGGAAGCTCAATTGATTAGAGAAAAAGAAGACGCGGAAGACCGGCGCGCTTTTCGCGAAATGATGTTCAAGAGGTTTCATGATTAGATAATCTGGTGAAGGTATTGCAGCCAAACCGAGTGTTGCTTTAGCGAAGGAAGCTTTCCATGACTCTAGAAAGTTCTGAGTAATGTAAAGTAAACATGCGGGAACTTGAGCATCCCCAATAACCTCTGCAATACAGTAAATTAGTTCTAGTATGTTTTCCCTCTCTCATTTTCCGCTGTCTGTAGCTGTCCAAGCGTAAAACTGAGAACATAACTGGCGTTCTCTCACTCTATCCCCGACATCTTCCCCTTCATTGCAGCGCGCATTTCCTCTTCCATTAGTCATAGAATTTTAACGGTGCAATGTGCATCGAGGTCCATTATGCCTGTGTGGGGCACCAACGGGACCGATAGATTTGGTGTGCTGGTTGTGGCGGCGACAATATTGGGGGTAAATACACGATGAGAAGGTCGCCTCAAGCATTGAGGAGTTACTTCGGGGGGCCGAAATGGGCTGAACTGAACTGGACAAGACGGGACAGGACGGAACGAAGAGCAAATGCATCAACTATAAGACATTACGTTTGCTGAATCAAGCAATGTTACAACATGGAGTTTGGGGCGAGGTGCATGCCGCGCCCCTCCTAGGCTTCGGTAGTCGATCCCAGGCACTGCGCAGAGCTTCGTCAAAAATATCCTCGAGTCCCGGAGCGATTGGGGGAGTAGCTTGAGCACGTTCATATCGGGCTGGGTTATGTGCGGATGCGATGGGCAGACTGGCAATTAGTGGAATGAGAGTGGCGAAGAGGACCGCGCAAATGATCGGTGCAAAACTTGCGTTCATTTGTTCGGATGGTGGTGGCAATTTGTTCAATTGGCGCTATGACGGTGATGGGACGCAAGCCATGACGTTGGGGAGCCTTAATTGGTGATGGTGATGACAACAAATGTTGTCGTACTGAGGGCTGGTGCTGCCGCGGCGCGGCGTCAATGAGCACAGATGCGGTGCTGAGATTGACACTGCACCAGTATCCGACGTGATGTGTCGTGTCGTGTCTTTCTGTGCTTCGTTGCTGTCAAGTGTTGGTAATGACTGACGGTGCACGCAGGCAGACATGGACCTACACGACTGGATATGACCCACGTCACTCTGCGTCTTGTTGGCAGACTTGACGGCGCTAGCGCTAGCCGCTGGTGAACAAACGTCAGCGCAGATCCAAACTTGAAAATAATTCCGTCTTTTCAAAATTAGCGCACACACACGCGCACGTCCAGATTCGTGCACCTCACTACGATCTGCAGCGGCAAGGATGCGCGAGCAGTCGAGCCCCAGTCATGTGGCGCCCGGCATTGCGCCTCACATCATGCTCGCTGCGCCGCTGCGCGTTGAATCACGCTTTGCATGTGCCGCCGCTATCCCATCGCATGATTGTTACCGAGGGCCGGTCCTGGGTGGCGATGTTTCCGCAAGACGTGGCCGAGAACCTGTGTCTGCGCTTCCGCTCGCTGCGATGGTCGGGCGACGCGCGTGCCGCGCATCAAATTCTTAAGAATGCCGGCGTGCATCAAAGTCGCGACGAGGCGGATTTAATCGAGCTTCTTCTCGTGCTTTTGAACACTGATGAATTCACCGGCCCGCGCGAACGATTGAGCGCTATAGTGGACACCCTGTGTGCCTCCCCAACGGGCAGGCCCAAGGCCGCGTACAACATTGTGCCCAGTGAATGCACAAGAGAGGCTGCTCGTGTGTCGGACAATTCGCACGCCAAGCGTGATGTCATTCTTAAGACCGCTCTTTCCATGTGGTCAGAGTTGACCCAAATGACCAGTAAACCTGGCGTTCGTTCTGTTGCGTTGATGTATCGTATATGTGGCGATTGTAAACATATCAGACTATAAAGAGATGATCCAATGCATGAACATCGTCGTGCAACAGGCACCGCCCTATTCCGACGGTGAAAACAGCGCCGCGGCGCCTCTCAACACCATTCTCAACTGGGTGATGGCGACCGAGAGCGGCAAGATACACTACTTTCTGGCCGAGGTGAACGAGAAGCTGCGAGCGATTCTGAACAGCTGGTGCACGTTGCTGTCATCGACAGCGTCGCTCAATGTTTTCAAAGACGAAAACGGTAACAGCCCCGGCGGGTGGATGCTGGACCCGCGCATCGAGGAGAGCATGCACGAATACGACAATCCGGGGTCGGTAACGGACCCTGCTTGGGGATACGGATCGTGGAACGAATGGTTCAAACGGCCGTTCAAGGCGGGTATGCCTCCATTTTCCAACCCGGATGACAACTCGGTGATCTGCAGCGCATGCGAATCGACGCCGTTTGCGTTTCAGCAAAACGTGAAATTGCACGACAAGTTTTGGGCGAAGAACCAGCCCTACTCGTTGGTGACCATGATGAACAATAACGTATTGGCGAGGGAGTTTGAAACCGGCACGGTGTATCAGGCGTATCTGAGCTCGCGCAACTACCATTCTTGGCACAGCCCGGTGAACAGAGAGATTGTTTCAGCGAAGGTGGTGCAGGGCTCGTATTACGCCGAGTCGCCGGCGGTGGAGGACGACCCTTCGGGGCCGGACTCGTCGCAGGGGTATATTACTAATGTGACCACGCGGGCCATCATCTTTATCAGGGCGACGGACAGTGAGGGAGAGGAGGACGGACCCGGGCTGATGTGGTTTATCGCGTTGGGCATGTCAGAGATTTCGAGCAATGTGCTGTCGGTTAAGAGGAACGATACAGTGGCCAAGGGCGACGAGTTGGGATACTTTGAGTATGGCGGGAGTAGTTACTGCTTGGCGTTTAGGAAGGACGTGATCATGAACTTGTGCACGCAGGCGTTGCCGCCGCTCACCGACTGGGATTCCAGCGCCGGTACGGGCGGGGAGGAGCTTATCAAGCTCGGCACGGCGATTGGCTCGACGGAACCGTGCTGGTAGTGGGGGATGTCGCGATAGAGTGGTAGATAAAATTGTGTGTGTGTGTGTGCGAGGGTAAATGTTGGCTTGTTTGTTGACGTGGATTTGCGACGGAAGAGTAGAAATCGGGGCGAGGACAAGTTGGCGTAAAATCATCGGCGGACCGGGATGGTGAGACGGTGCAGAGCTTGGTTCCTGCGGGACAGGTGCAAATTTAGTAGCGTGGATAATGTCCATGCAGACGAAAACAGTGAGAACGAGGACGATAGAGAATCAGATGCGTCTATTCTGAAATCTGGTCTACTCCAAATGCTCCGTACTGCAGCGCTAGATGGTCCGCGAGTGTGAGTAAATGTTTACTCTGCTTCCTACCGTTTGAAGGATTGCCAATTTTTCTCTGAGAAGTTTAACCAAACCTTCGCAGGTATTAAGAAAACGGTCGTAAAGCAATGTATTCGTGAATTGCTGGAGGACTGCAGTCGAAATAACGACTTGCTTGCGATCTATAAATGCAAGTGTGGAAGTTAGTCAATATACATGCACAGGTGTACCATAAACCAACTGACGACATTCCCACCCTTAGTTTACGTTGATGATCAAGATGCGAGAAGTACTTCTTGACTTCTTTGAATGCCCATTCCACTGACATACGGGCAGAAGACATTCGACGATTAAACAAGGTCTCTTCCTCTCCCAAGTCTGCGCCACGAAAGCCAACCATCATGTACGGTCGCAAAATATATGCAGAATCTGCGTACACATAGAACTGCCTTCCATTGATTAAGAGACTATCTTGTAAACATTGCTCGATGCCGGAGTTCCTGAACATAGTTAAATCATGCCTTCTGCCTTCCACAGGACCATAAACATGGAACATAAGACCATCCGGCAGGGTCATAGCCTGAAATTTGAAGCAATTGCGACGTTTGTGACCATTGTACGTTGCGCGTTGCATATTACCCTTCGGCTTGCAAATGTATAGGTTACTACCATCAATGAAACCAATGCAACTATCCAGGGGAGCTCCAGTTTCGAATATTTTGGATGCGTACATTTCACTTCTCGATCTTATAAATGAAGAGTGGTATGATGTTACCAAATGGTGATACTCTTGGTAGAAAACTTCAAGTACATGGTAAAAGATTTCACAGAGCGCGGTAGAAGATCTGAAGAACTCCTTTTCTAAGTCTTTCCACCTGCATGGTGAGCTTAGTCTTCGCAATAGGATGCAAAAACCCTCCATACCTGACGCTCTATATCCCCCTCTCTCTGTTACGAACGAAATATTGTCCCATCTAATTCCACGTAGTATATCTCTCATTTCTACTTTTCCAAAACGAAACCTGCGGAAACATTCATAATCATCCAACTCTCCCAAGTTGAAACTTGATGAGAAAATCTCTGCTTTCAGATCCTTTCGGAGCAAGTAATCGCTGTACTCTAGTGATGCGTCATGCAACAACAAACGAGGGATGATTTCTTCGTCGAGGTTCCTACTTCGGTAGTACGCCAATAGACATAACCCTACTTTCATTCTGGACCTTTTCAGGGTATGTTCTCTTTGTGTCCTGGCTCTTGTCATTTGCGCAAGCAGATTTGAAGTTAACGTTCCGTTTGCAGCCAATCTTATGATTTCACTCCTTTCGAATAAACTTCCGCAATCACACAAGAAAAATTGCGCACTTTACTTCCAGATAGAACATGAACGGGTTCCAACAGTTTCTCAAATACTCAAGATGCAAAATTGGTACAACTCCATCCTATCACCCAAGTAACTTCCTTCCGAGCTGATTCCGGCTGATATATTTTAGCCACAACTGCATCATGTCACACTGCAGCTAGGGAAAATTTATTTCTTCTTGCATTCGTACCTGTCTGTCACACCTTTCTCTGCATCCTTCACATCATCGACTATCGTCGGGTAGTTTCGACTGCAGGGGTTTGTTTTTCTGTGCAGCCGTCACTCTTCGAAAAGCTCGTTGGTATATGCAGTTCATATCTTAGATTGGTGGCAAATTGCACGATGAGATGTACCCTCCACACGCGATGTGCTGGCTTCTTTTTCGTGTACAATATTCGCCTTGTTGTCTGTCTCATAAACGCAGTGCATTTCTATTGTTTGATTCAAGATAGCGCCATTGTGCTGTGAACTTGCGGTTTCCGACTTGCGCCTTTCGATTGCGAAAGAATGACACAGACAATGCAGCTACGATAATCACGACCAATGTAGCTGCACTGGTATCTGGGCCACTTCAAAGCAGAAAATGATTGGAGTGATGAAGTAGATAGAAGGTTGATGTGAAACATCCTGCGTGGCTGCCCGCAGCGTATGTCATCTGAACGCTGTATGTAGCTACATCCGCACACGATCTCGTTGAGATACGAGCTCATATCCCAGAGTCGAGATTTCGAGACAACTGTCTTTCACTTGACGCGTTACGAGTGCACGAAGAACCGTGACTCTTTTACTTAGCATTGAAATCACCGTAACACAATTCCTAAAACTATTCATGCCATTTGTCTTTACTGTAAGGTTTGCACATGCTCCCTGGGCAGCGTGTGATAAACAAAGGCTCCGTGCGAACACCGCTCCCTCTGCCCAGCCATGCGCACAAAATTCCCATGCCATTTCCGTATATTCCCATATGGGAACTCCAGAATTCGTCTAATACCGACACCATTCGAAACAGCCCGAGCCAAGAGGCTCCGCTACCGAGTCACAGCCAGTATCTGGTCAGAATTGTGGCGCTGCGCCCAACTTTCAGAAACAGAAGACAGTGAAACTCAACACAGCGACACCTATAACATGGCACAGTCGTCAAATACAAATCCACTATTGCCTGAAACCCAAAACCGTGACTACGAAGTCACACCTATTGGTCACATCAACTCAACCCTCCCCACATTGACTGAGACGAACTACACCAAACGGAGAAACGCCCTGACCGATTTTTTCATAATACGCGACATAGAGGATACCCTGGGAGCAATCCCATAGCCTCCGCCCTACCGCATCGGCTGAAGAAGCTAAACCATTCCGAAAAACAGCTGCTATTGCCCGTCAGATCATAACAGCCAGCATTGTTGTCTAGGAAGACGATGATACATAACTTTATTGTCGTCGGCGTGATCGGCGGCGTATAAATACTGTGGAGTTAGTGCTTACAGCTAGTGGTATGATCATCCGACAACGTAGGCTCGCTGTGGACACGGCGCGGAAATAACGGATTGATCATCCGACAGTCTCCGCGCGCCGTGGGCTATGTGAGTCGTAGGAGAGGTAGTTTTTCTGTAAACTGAGCAGGTTTGAGTGCTTTGGTCATGATGTCGGCAGCGTTGGTGTGGGATGGAGTATGGTGTAGTGTGATATGTTGTCGCTGGATTTCTTCTTTGAGATAATGGTATTTGACATCGATATGTTTCGATTTAGGGGTGGGGAATTCCGTGTTAGCTGTGGTGATGGCGCCTGCGTTATCCATGAATATGGGTGTGGGTGCCTTGTTAGGGTGGCGCAGATCTTGTAGTATGTTGCGTAGGAATGATACATGTTGGCTGGTGTGGAAGGCTGCTACATACTCAGCATGCCATGTGCTCGTGGCTATGAATCGTTGACGTTTTGACTTCCACGCCACTGGGGCATTGTTGTAAAGGATCACCGTTCCAGATGTGGAGCGGCGGGTGGAAGTGCAAGATGCGAAGTCGCTGTCGGAGTAAGCGACGAGATCTGATTCTTTTTGTGTTCTATAGGAAATGCCTGTGTTGGGACTTTGTTTCAGATAGCGTAGTACACGGAGTCCAGCTTGCCAGTGTAGCAGTTGCGGGGATGTGGAGTATCGGCCCAGGTAGCCAGTAATGAATGCGATGTCCGGGCGCGTTGAATAAGCCAGATATCGCAAGCTGCCCACCAATCCGAGGTAGTCGTACTGCTTAGTGTCGAGTGGATCGGTTAGTTTTTCTGTGGTGCTTAGTAAATCTGAGGCGATCGGCGACTTTGTGGCTTTGGCCTCGGTGAGCCCATATTTTTCAAGTAGTTGGGCAATGTATGAAGGTTGGGATATCTTTAGCTCGTTTGAAGTTCTGGTGACCTTCCATCCTAGGATGTGCTGGACTGGTCCTAGGTCTTTGAGTACGTATTTGGTTTGGATGTGGGTTTTGGCGTGTTCGCGCAGTTCATTGTTGTTTGAGACGACCAGGAAGTCATCAATGGTTATGATAAGGAGTACAAAGTGAGTAGGATTGTGTGGACATGTGAGCATAAAGCTGCAGCTGTCGCTTGTGAGTCTGTTAAAATTTTGTAGGCGAAGGTGGTTCGATAGGCCAGTGGTGAAGATATTGCACGCCTGTTTCGATCCATACATATTGCCTGTGATCTTTCCTACTCGGCCAGGATATTTGTATGTGCCATCGAAACGCTTGGGTTGATAGATGTATAGAGTTTTCGAGTCGCCAAATGTTTCATGAAGGAATGCTGAATCTAGATCCCAGTGATGGACGGAGTAATTGTGTGCTGCTGCTATGGCTAGAGCCAATCTGATAGCATCACGGTCGGCGACAGGGGATGATATTTGGTCGGGATTGTAGTGTTCATGTGGCTTTTGTAAGTCGCCTCGGATGTTACAGCGTACTTTGCGTGTGATTGGTTGGCCGTCTGCGTTTCGTTTTGTTTTGAGGACAATCTTGATGGGCAATAGTTTCGTATTCGAGGGTAGTTCTGACTTAGGAACATAGGTGATAGTACCTCGTGATTCTAATGTGTCCAGTTCGGCATTCCACGCTTTTTCCCATTCGAGGGCGTCTGGTGCGGCACGTGCTTGTTTGAGATTTTTAGGTTCTGAGTATGGTTGGGTTGGTGCGGCCTGCAAGGGACATACAGGGGATTTATCGGTCGCCGTGTCGGTGTGTGCGGTGTGGGCTATATTGGCTGTTGCTGTGGGGTCGGTTTGGGGACTGTATGCACGAAAGTCTGCAGCGCGGCAGCGATGGACAGTGTTTGTATTAGTGTCATAGATGTAGTAGTGGTGTTGGTCTACGCGACCAATGTAGTGTACAAGCTTGGCTTTGGGCTGAAGTTTGGTTCGCGGTTTCCGGTCATGCACAAATCCAGTTTGTCCAAAGCGTTAGAAACTGCTAAGGTCAGGTGTGCGTTGATTCCATTTGGTTATGGGAAGTTGTTTGTGGGCGTTGTGTGGTGAATGGTTGATGTGATCCGCAGCTGCGCGTGCGGCGTATTCCCAGAGGTTCTCAGGGAGGCCGGAAGTGAGTAGCGTCGCTCTCGTGATGTCCATGAGTGTTCTGTTGACTCGTTCGCTGATTCCGTTTTCATGTGGTGTGTAAGGAATTGTTGGGTGTACAGTGATGCCGTTGTCTTCGTAGAATTTTTGCAGTTCCTTGGAGAAGTACTCATTGGCATTTTCCATCGTGATATCCGTCACTCGACATGGTGAGCTAGAGTGGATGTGTGATATGTGCTGTTTAATGTATGCAGCGGCGTCACTTTTGCGTTTGGCAAAGTGTACGTGGATAAAACGGCTGTTTTCATCTGTGAACGTTGAGAAGTATCGGTTGCCGTTAATGGATGGGTTTGGTAGAGGGCCACATACATCTGTGTGTATGTGAGATCCGAGTGTGGCGGTTCGCCTGCGATGTTTGTGGAATGGTGCAGATGGCTGTTTGCCTATTGCGCATCCGGTGCACGTAATTTCTGGAGGTGGGTTTTGGAGGGATGATGGCAGTCCGTGTACAAGGTTTGACTTGGCAAGTTGGTGTATTCTTGTTGGATGTAGGTGAACGAGGCGTAGATGCCAGTCGTGGTAATCTCGTGTAGTTTCTGGGAGAGATTGGACTGAGGTAGGGATCGGTATGGTTTGTGTTGTGTGTTGATTTGTTTTTGGTTGGGTGTGTAGCGTATTGATAGGGTTGATGGTGTTTTGTGTGCGTATTGGCTCTAGTTGGTGTGGCGTTGTGGTTTTTGGGTGAGGGATGTGAGGGCTGGGGGTGATATTGTATGTTTGTGTCGGTGGTGGGGGATGGATGGTCGGATTGTTAGGTTTAGGGCGGTTCTTTGCTGTTTTTGGAGGGAGGGATGGTCTGGGTTGGGGGGTAGGCGGGCGTTTGGGTTGTTGTTGAGTGCTGGTTGGTACGGGGAGTTGTCGCTGGTGACATGGGTTGTTTGTGGAAAGACGGAATGGCTTCGGGGTTGTAGTGTGGCGTAGGATGGCTCTGGGAGGTACCGTGACGCGTGGCCTGTTCGTGTTTGTGTGTGTTGGTTGTTGTTGTTTGGGTTTTGATGTTTGTTTAGGCTGTGAGCGCGCGCCGTGGCATCTGTTTTGTGGATGGGTAGCGCTCAGTCCAGGATGTGGTTTGGGCTCCGTGTGATGGTCATGGGTGTTTGTTGGCGGTGCTACAGTGGGTGCGGGGAGGCAATACATGTTATTCTGCTTTGTGGCAGTGGCTCGAATTTGGCTGGGCGAGGGAGGGGGTTGTCGATAAGTGATGTATGCTGCATCTTTTTGGAGTATTATGTCGTTTCTGTCAGCCAGTTGGCTGACGGAGATCAAGTTGTGTGTGGCGGTGGGTAGTGTGACTGCGTGTGGAATGAGGAGTGTGGTTTGGTTTGGAATGTCTAAGTGGACGGGACCCTGGTGTGTGGTTGGGCATTGTTGTCCAGATGCTACCGTGGTGGTGGTAGCTTTGGGCTGCATGGTGGGATAGGGTTTCCGTAGGTGGGTTGGATAGGCACCGGAGTCCAGTATGTACGAGGCGGAGGAAGGAGTGTTTATTGTGCTGGTATATGAAGTGTCGAGTTGTGGATCCGTTACATTGTCCTGCGCTGGTGTGTCAGGTAGTTGGTATATGCTAGGAGGGGATGGTGCGGCAGCTTGTGTGTTTCCGGTGTATACTGCGTGTTGTGGTTGGTGCCACTGGGTTGTTGGTGGTGTAGTTGGGGCTGCTTCGTTTTGTAGCGGTGGTGGGTGAATTGGTGGAGGGAGAAAGCCATAGTGAGCTTGGTGGGTTTCTCTGGTATTATTGTGCTGCAGTTGTACTTGTCGGGCTCGGCACGTCTGTGTAGTGTGTGTTGGCGATCCATGGTAGCTACACCAGTAACCGTTGTGGAAGGGGGGAGGTGGTATGTGGCGAATTGGATGTCCTTGAGGAGTGCGCTGGTATCTGTTGGTGCCTCGGCCACGACGTCCTCTTGCTCGATATGGATATGTGGGGGTATAGTATCCGGGATCTTGCCAGTGAGTTTGCCAGGCTGGTGGGGAGGGCGGATAGGGTATGGTCGGTGGGATAGGAGGCAACGGTGGATGGTGTGTTGTAGTTACTGGATGGATGGGGACGGCTTGTTCATGTTCTACTAGCATCGCGAATACGAGTTCCAAGTTTGGTCGTTCACCGTTGTGGAAGTTGTGAAAGTTGGCCACTTCGCGTATTAGTGGTGTCCAGCTGGGAAGATGTTTAAGTCCGTCCAGCACGAACTGCACGGTTGTGGTGTCATCTTCAATGTTGGGAAATCCGGACTGTAGCATTGTATCACGGAGGTCGCGGTGTCTTGTGATATATTCTGTGATGGGAGTTCCGGGTGTGTGTTGGAGTCTGGCGGCTGTGAGTCGTAAGTTGGTTTCGGTGTGCTGCGGTGGGATGATGGAGAGTTTGTCTTTGAGGAAGTTGTAGATGCTCGAGGGGTGTCCGGATAGTATTGTTGGGCTAATACTTTTGAGTATGGGTGGGGAAATGTGTGGGACGATGAGGAGACGAGCGAGGGACAGTCTGTAGTGGTGTAGTTGGCGTTCGTTTGCGTCTTTTGGCTCGGGCGGTGTGGGGCCAATGACGTATGGTGTGATGTTGTGAATGGATGCATAACTGCGGATGCTGAGGGACCATTGGATGAGATTTGTGTGTGTGAGTGGGGGAAATTCGAAGTGGGGGATGGCTGTGGGTATCGGGGAGGGATTGGGGTTGTTGGCAGAGGGTGTGGGCGTTTGGTTTGCCATAGCGGCCGGAGTTGTATTGTGCTCTTCTTCAATTGTAGCTTGTGCAAAGAGATCGTCCGGGAGTCTGTCCAGTTCCTGTTGGCGTCGCCGTTGTGTGGCGTATCGACGTCGCCCGTGTTGAGCGGTCTTCGGCCGCCTGGGAAATGGGAGGGGGTGGGGTAAGGTTGGGAATGTTGATGGATCGTTTTTGAAACTGTTGGGGTGGCTGTGGTGGGTGATTCGGCGGTGTAGGGCGTCGCACGTTGTGTATGTTGATGCTTCACGGCGGTGTAGGGCGTCGCGCGTGGATGGTGTTGGTGGGAGAAGGGAGGTGGGATTGGGGTGTTGTGCGGTGTGCTGAGGGCGTAGTGGTTAGCGTTTTGGGTCCATAACCTGTTGTCTAGGCAGACGATGATACATAACTTTATTGTCGTCGGCGTGATCGGCGGCGTATAAATACTGTGGAGTTAGTGCTTACAGCTAGTGGTATGATCATCCGACAAGCATACCGAACCACATCAGCGACAAAATAAATGTCGATATGTACTCTTCACCACCGAATGAAATCGTCGAGGCAATACACGCCCTATACAACAACCCGTCGGAACACGAGAAGAGGTCACTAGGACGCGAAGCCCACAGACTGAAACTCACTGCAGGCGTCACCATCAAGGAATATGTCCACCAACACATTAAGCTGCGACAGCGCATGGTAGAGGCACAATACCCACAAATTGAGAATGAAAGTACCACAATTCGGTTCATCATTGACAGATTATCTACACATCCACTATTCCACGACGTCCCACGCCAAATGCGCATTGCAGGCCTACCGGGGTCTATCAAAGACCTGCAAGGAAGCCTAGAAGACCTGGAAGACATCGGCCCAAGAGACTGAGCAATTAAAACATTCACTCCAGCACCCAAAAACATTCCAGAGCACGCCCAACGTATCGCGGATCATCCCGACACAACTGGACACCAAGATATCGACAACAAGGAAACTCCAAATCTCCTATGGACCAAATAATGCAAATCAGCTCTCTAATCAGCTCACTTACCAATGACACACCGCCAACCATCAACCCGTACAGAGGCCGCCCCCGCCCCAGATGATCCGGCAGAGAACCGAAGCCGAAGCACCACGTTAAATTCACAGAGAGCCCCACCCTCCCAAATCCAGACAGCATAATCGAGTCCATAGGCAATGCCCATCGGAGGTACTCAAGCGAAAGCTCTGAAGATCACACTTCTGACGAACCTAAGTATACCATCGACTCTGGTGCCCACCCCACACACCTCAACCACCCCATCAAAAAAATGACTCCCCTATCCTCTCCTGTCCCAACTGTCACAGCCACAGACGCTTAAACCCACTCCACCTACCGAGGAACTGCGCACATTCAGACTGATCAAAGATTCAAGCTTAAACTAACGGCAGTGCACAACCCGTCACTCACCAAAAGCCTCCTCTCGGTCCGATAGATCGCCAAGCAATGTGGCCTAGTCGCATTCGACTCCGAATTTGCGTACATAATCAACACAAATGGAATAAAAAACGAGTGATAGGAACAGCACCATTCCAAAACGGATCCTACCAACTTTCCACAGCCCTATGAGCCAGAAACATCCCCTGCACAAGCCAATCTAACCAGCGCATAACGAAAACACCGGCAGCCACGACCAAAAGTCACACGCCCACCCGCGTTGGACTACAACCGAAAACACAAACCCGGCAACCCCGGCTCCCGGATGCTGAACCATCGACACCGCACAGACCAACTCGAAAGGAGACCGAATTTCACTCCTGGCACCTCATCTTCAACCACATAGACCCACGCACGCTCCAGCAGATGGCTATTCAACAACTCGTCCCCTTACCGGACATAAAGAAAGAAACTACGCCAAAACTAACGTGCTCCGGTTTTCACCATGGGAAACTTCGACTGAAACCGCACAAGCGTACCATGCACCCATACCAAATAGGGATATCTCTCTCATCCAATATATGTGGTCCCATTGCACCGAAATCCATTCAAGGCAATGCATACTTCATCACATTCATCGACACTGCGTCCTGCCACGCCATTGTCGAATTCCTTCCTAATCGCAGATATTCACGACGGATAACGCTCGAGAATAAATATCTCAGCACGCAAATTCACTGTACAATGCTCTCGGAATACAAAACAACCTCAGTGTCCCATATTCTCCGCAAGAGAATGGAATCGTAGAGAGAATCAATGCCACACTCGTCAATGCAGCCCGCGCCGCACTTTTACACAGTCAACTTCCCCCAGAATACTGGGAGGACGCTCTTCGCGACGCCGTATTCTTCACAAATATAACATCACACGACACGCCTCTACCGGCCAGCTCCCATACACCCTTTGGCATGGTCACCTACCATCCATCTCAACACTACATCATTTCGGCCAACTAGGTTCTATACCTGCCCGACCCCCAGGAACTAAACTGCAACAAAGGGGCCCGTCTGTGTTCTCGGAAATGGACGCGGACGTCCATAACCTCTAGTACACCTAGTTATCTAGGCGGAGTCCCTGTTCTCCAGTATTTTTGGATGTCCGCCTAGAGACCGGACGTCCATGCGGTCTAGTACGTCTAGTATTACTAGGACGACATTCATTGTTTCTAGTACCACGGATGTCCCCCTCGGGATGGACTTCCGCCATCGTCTGTGTTCTCGGAAATGGACGCGGACGTCGACAACCTCTAGTACACCTAGTATTACTAGGCGGACGTCCATGTTCTCCAGTATTTTGGATGTCCGCCTAGAACCGGACGTCCATGCGGTCTAGTACGTCTAGTATTACTAGGGCGACATTCATTGTTCTAGTACCACGGATGTCCCCCTCGGGATGGACTTCCGCCATGTCTATGTCCACCTAGGACGGGCGCCGGTTCAGAAATTCAAAATTTCGACCCCAGAAATTTCTGCCGCCGTGCTCGACATGGATGTCCGCATCCATCACGGCGACCACTCTATTTTTCCTTGTCGGTCGACTCCAATTTCGTCTTTAATTTTTCATCCTCTCGCTCACACCCCTTCCTGTTGGTGCTCACCTCCCCCGTACTGTACCTCAAACACCCCCAATACCACTCTAGCACGCATTTTCAGATACCTATCCCCGCTTCCACGGTGCACACCTCCATTCCATACCTACTTTTCTGCTCTACCGTACAGATTTCGTATAACCAGTCCTCATACTACCTCAGAATAGGGCAAAACACCCCCTATCTCCTCGACCTGCTGTCCCCCATACCTTTGAACGTATTGTTCTTCAGTACCCTCTCTCCTCTACCCTCAACCCCTCTCCTTCGCCCTCTACACAAACTTCCCCTGCCAGCTTACTCTTCCAAAACCTCTCACTCCCCATCCCGTACCCGACCTGCTCCACCCCTCCCTCCCTCAGCTGCTCCATGCCCCCACGCCATCCGCATCTTCGATACCGTATACACCACCACCACCGGCCCACGCTCCCGCACTGCGGGGTGGCTCCCCCGCCGTATCCCCTAAACCTCCCCGCTCTGAAACACATATCAACCCCCCACTTCGCACCCTTCCTCCCACTCCCCTCCCTCCCCAAATACAATAACCCCTTCTTCTCCATCACATCCCCACTCACCACAGCCAGAACAGACGCCACCCCTCCCTTCTTTCTCCTCACTTTCCTAAAAACCCCTCCTCTCGGCGCCTTCAACCGCACCCTCCTACGGTCCCACCTAAACACCTCCTCCGCCCTCACTACCCCAACACCCGCAGCGTCTCCCCAACCCATAATATGCTTGTCGGCACTCCTCTCCGAATCACAATCCATTCTAAACCCGCACTCCGTACATTTCCACCTCCCCCCTGTACCATCCCAAGATTCCATCCCCCCACAGAACACATCCTCATACCACAGAAGAATTTTCTTCCTCTCATACCTCATCCTTAAAAACCTCCATCAGCTCCATGTAAATTTCGATGAAAATATTTCTCTACTATGCAATCTCAAACATGTATGAGCCTATGCCTTTCCGCTTTGTCAACCCTGAATATTGGTACTCATGTATTCATAAAAATAGGGCCACCACATCCCTATCCCGTTCTGCAAGCTTTACAAACACTAGACGCATACTCCACAACTATACAACAAACACTACTCGCTATTTCAGACGACGCGGTACACAAGTAGCGTAGTGTCAACCTTCCGTGACGCCTTCCCTGATGGTACAAGTGGGAAACACGTCTAGACGTATATCAACTGAGTGCGGGAATTTTCGGCACAGGAGATGCTGGGCCACCAAATTGATTTTTTCGGAAATTTTAGAATTTCTGGGCTGGCCAGCAATGCAATCGAGCTGGACATCCACCGGACGTCCATTTCAGGTTGGTCGCGAGAGGGTGGGGCGGGACCATGATGAAACAAGGACCAAGACCTTCCCTGACGTGTTGAGCCTGAAATCGGACCCTTCGTGAGACGCGATTTTGGCTTACAGTTGGTGCTAATAGAAGCCAGTGATAGCCCCGATCGGGGCGGCAGCCGGCTCCGGCTTACAGTTGGTGCTTACAGACGCCAGTGATAGCCCCCGATCGGGGCCGGCGGTCGGTTCCTGGGGCCGGTTGTGGCCAAATTAGACACCCTGATTTGAATTAAATTTGGGCTATTCTCAAAAACATGCACATGTGAACATGTTTTTGAGATGGGGGGTGTGCCGTACGGCACAATCGACCGCCCAAATCGTTGATTTTTGCAAGATTTTTTGTGCCCGAAATTTTAGAATTTCTGGGCGGCCAGCAGTGCATCTGAGCTGGACATCACACGGACGTCCATTTCAGGTTGGTCGTGTGCTGCCTACATCCACGCATTGCAGAAACTAAGCCAGCGGTTCACTACTAATACAAAGTACACGGAATATGAGTAACGTGATAGGTGAGTAGTGTTTGTGTTGAGGGAGTAAGGCGGGACCATATGAAACACGGAAGAAGATGCGTACCTAGCATAACTTAGGCTTGAAGCCTGTATCGACCCATCTTTCGGCGCCATTTAGCCTCACAGTTAGTGCTTACAGAAGCCAGTGATGACCCCGCTCGGGGCGGCGGTCGGTTCCTGGGGCCGTTGTGGCCAAATTAGACACCCTGATTTGAAATTAAAATTTGGGCTATTTCTAAAAAACATGCACAGTGAACATGTTTTTGAGATGGGGGTGTGCCGTACGGCAAATCGACCGCCCAAATCGATGTTTTTTGCAATATTTTTCTGTGCCCACGAAATTTAGAATTTCTGGGCTGGCCAGCAATGCAATCGAGCTGGACATCCACCGGACGTCCATTTCAGGTTGGTCGTGAAGAGAGCGGGGCGGGACCATGATGGAACAAGGACCAAGACCTGTCCCTGGGCGTATCGAGCCTGAAATTGACCCTCGTCAGACGCCATTTAGCCTACAGTTGGTGCTTACAGAAGCCAGTGATAGCCCCGATCGGGCCGGTTGCCGGTGCCTGGGGCCGTTGTGGCCAAATTAGACACCCTGATTTGAATTAAAATTTGGGCTATTCTCAAAAACATGCACATGTGAACATGTTTTTGAGATGGGGGTGTGCCGTACGGCAACAACGACCCGCCCAAATCGTTGATTTTTGCAAGATTTTTGTGCCCGAAATTGTAGAATTTCGGGCTGGCCAGCAGTGCATCTGAGATGGACATCCACCGAGACGTCCATTTCAGGTTGGTCGTGTGTGCTGCTACATCCACGCATTGCAGCAACTAAGCAGGCGAGTTCACTACTCATACAAGGCACGGAATACGAGTAACGTGATGGGGAGTAGTGTTTGTCGTGGAGGAGTAAGGCAGGACCATGATGGAACGGGGAAACGATGTCACCCTAGCATAACTTAGGCTTGAAGCCTGGAATCGACCCATCGTTAGGCGCCATTTAGCCTTACAGTTAGTGCTTACAGAAGCCAGTGATGACCCCGCTCGGGCGGCGGTTCCGGTGCCTGGGCCGTTGTGGCCAAATTAGACACCCTGATTTGAATTAAAATTTGGGCTATTCTTCAAAAACATGCACATGTGAACATGTTTTTGAGATGGGGGTGTGCCGTACGGCACAATCGACCGCCCAAATCGATGTTTTTTGCTAAATATTTTTTGTGCCCGAAATTGTAGAATTTCTGGGCCGGCCAGGAATGCATCTGAGTGGACATCACGGACGTCCATTTCAGGTGATCGTGTATCGTGCACGTCCAGCCTTACCAGAAGCAAGTTGGCGATGAAGCACGTATAAACCCAATTGTTCTGCTATTTCTATGCATAGACCATCGAGTCTGAGATGTGAGGGAATCGTTCTGGAATCATGCTCCACCCACTAGGGAATGGACAATCTAGTTTGAAAGCATGGAACGGAAGTGCATATAGTAGGTGTCATAGATTGAAAGTGATAAAGGAGATGATTATATTCTCGATATTGTTTGCTAAAGTAGTTGTTGTTAAGATATCTAGCCGTCGGAAAACTGTTTCTTCCTCTTCGTCCTCACTATGATAGTGAACTAGATATCCAGGTTGTCCCGGCAGAAGAGGCAATACCGGGGCCACAACTCGGGGTGTGCATTACATCCTTGCGAGGTTCTGTCGTCTTCATCCGCATCATTCGGAGCTGCCCTGTCTTCGGCTACCATCTTTCTTGACCGGGATGGGAACAACTGTCTTGTGGCGAACATTGACAGGTGCCGTTGACTTTGCCTTGCAGACCGGCGCGGAGCATTGGGCGATGACTTCTTCTTCGAATCCCAACCGCCTGATGAAACCAAACGAAACATTGTCGGGAACGGATACGACGCATTCCTGAAATACGTGTGATACCTCGTTGTCGTGTGTGACACAACTCTGTCGACATGCCCTGCCCCGGCATGTTGTACATGGCCGTGACCGATGAAGACTGAACGTGGCGGAACGATTACCTTTTCAGCTTCATCGTCTTGGCGTACATATCTAATTCCAGCGCTTTGAAAAGACGTACTTGTGGGACCCTGGACACACCCAGATAGGGAATGGGTCATCTCCGTTGGCAATAACAAAGTAACCCGGAAGTTGATCTTTGCGGTTCGCGAGGAGGAACAGGGAAATCATTGTGTGGGACCTGCCGAGGACACCCTTTCCCGTTATCAAAAACCGTCCCCCAGATGCCGGCATGACAAGTTTTTTCCCGGTAAACCGCACTCCTCCAGCCCTGTCAGCCGGACAAGGATTCCCAACACACATCCAGCAGGGCTCGCCGCGTCACAAACTTGAAACCGGTCGATATGCGTCTCATCGTTCTCGGCATAGTCAACAAGGCAGTGGCGCGTAGACGTGAAGCGAGCCCTCCCCTCATTCCGGTTCTCTCGTCTGTTTCATCGTCCCCCGTATGACAATGGGACTCCACAGCTGCCGGTCCCAGGGTCCTTGTGCACCTGCTCCCCACTCCCACGTTCCCAAAAGTACCGAAACAATTCCTGGTTAGGAATTTTCCCATGAGACCAAGTCAAATGGAACTTGTCCCGACGCATCTAGGTTAGCTTACATCCGCGAAATTGTGCATCACCGTATACCCTCGCTCGTTGATTTCCGTTCGGCAATGTGGAAGTACGCCATACCAGTGCCGGCCTCATACGAATCCTTCCAGCTTGTAGACATTCGCGCAACCTGAGCGAAGTCCAGCCTCGAGGGTAGAGACAACGTCGATGTAGGCTCCACACGCCTTGGCAGCCATCTTCCACGCTGCGAAGAACATCGGATAGACGTGATCGATTCGAATAGCACACGAGCCCGATGTTCTTCCGGAATATGCAGCCCCTCAAACACAGGGTCCATCGCCACTTGCTTCAAATACCTCACCTCTCTGCCCTCCTCATCGATTCCACACTCTCCAATAAAACCTGAGCTCAATCGGGGCAGACAGCCAACCCTCACCGATGCGATGACATCCGCGGGACGCTGCGCCAGATGATGCCCTTCGGCTCGGTCTTCGAAATCGTCAGAAGAGACGGCATACGGTCGTCGAAGAGGAGGTCGTCTTCAGAAGGAGAGTCACGAACGCTGTAACCGTCTTCATCGACTTCCACTCCTCCGGAACAGTGAATTAATTGTCACTTCGCGGACCCCCTTGCTTTCGACTTGGCCCTCGTCTGCACCCTGTTGTCTTCCTCGTCCGAAGCGTATGGACAGATTCTTGGTTGTAGGGAGTCGCATCCAGCACGTTGGTTATCTTTGGGGGACAATCTCAACGGTCAGAAGCTGGGTGAAACGGGCGCGAGTCTTCGTCAACCCCACTCACCCGAAGCACAGGGCTTGTGTTGATCGGTGGGTTATCAACAAGGCCTGCTCTTCTTCCCCGGCGATTGTTGTACCACA
>JALQPE010000031.1:0-106913 GCA_030407315.1 Asparagopsis taxiformis | reverse complement strand
GGCAGCGCGCTGTTCGTCGAGGAAATCCGGTTCCTCGTCAAGAACGTCATCGAGCGACGCGTCGCGGTCGAACTCGAGGCCATCGTGGCCAGCCGTCGTGGCTGATGTTCGTTCATCACGAGTCTCGTTCGACGGGTCGTCGTGACCCCTGGCATTCGTTGCCTTTTTACGTACGGACGTCGTTCGTCCTTGCCCATTTCGTGTGGGTTTGTCGCCGACTGCGAGTCGTCACGAGGACCGCGTCCCCGTACGATGGTACGTCATCGTCGACGGGTCGACCGTCGTCATACGTAGATATCACACGTGATAAAGCGTCAGTACCTGGGTGCACGCGCCCAGGCCTGTACGTGACTTCGAAATCGAATTCGGCAACGCGTAGCCTCCATCGTAGTAGTCGTCCGGACGCGTCCGTCAACGTCATCAGCCAACGTAAGGCTTCGTGATCCGTACGTACGGTAAATCGTTGACCCTCTACGTAGGGTCGGAGCGACGTTATCGCCCAGACGACGGAGTAGCACTCGCGCTCCGTCGCCGAGTAACCACGTTCGGTTTCGTTAAGGGTCTTCGACCAGTACCCAAGCGGCACCCATTCGTTGGGCTTATCTTCGTTTTGCTGCTGGAGCAACGTAGCTCCCAGCTGATACGCCGACGCGTCGTATCGATCATGAACGGACGTCCCGCCTTCGGAAGGTGCAATACTGGTGGCGACACCAGTATTGTCTTCAACGTTTCGAACGCATTCGTTTGCGCGTTAGTTGGATTCGTCCAATCGGGGGAGGCGTCCTTCTTCAACATCGTGTTGAGTGGCCGAGCGATCTCGGCATACGCCTTTACGAAACGGCGGTACGGTAAACGTTGGCCGCGCCCAAAAACGATCGACATTGCGTCTTGTCGCGTGGGAACGTAGCCGTACGAAAGGCTTCCTTGTTCCGTGCTGCAACGTGCAGCTTCCCTGGGGTAATCACGTGCCCCAGGTAGTCAACTCGTGGTTGAAAGAACGAGCACTTCGTGAGCTTTAACGTTACTCCCGCTGCGCGTAGCAGGGAAAGCACCTGGTCAACGTGACCCAGGTGAGACTCGAGGTCTTTCGAAAAGACGATTACGTCGTCTAAGTAAACAAGGCACGATTGCCAACGTACTCCGGAGAGGATGATGTCCAACGTCCGCTGAAACGTAGCGGGGGCATTTCGTAGCCCGAATGGCATTCGCACGTAGCGATACGTTCCCATGAAAGACGTAAACGTTGTCTTATCACGGTCCTCGGCGGAGACGGGCACTTGCCAGTAACCGGCGTTACAATCGAGTGTCGTGAAGATGGCGGCGTCGCCCAACGAATCGAGGCAATCTTCCATACGAGGAGGAAGCGGGTACGAATCAGCGATCGTTTTCGCGTTCAAACGCCTGTAATCGACACAGAAACGTAAGGATCCGTCCTTCTTTCGGCACCAACACGATTGGTGACGCCATTCGCTGGACGCGGGTTCGATAACCCCTTCGTTGAGCATCTTCGTGATCTGCTCCTCGGCTATCGTACGTAGAGCCGGACCCTGACGATAGGGCATTGAACGTATGGCCGCGTGCCGGTTCGAGTTCGAGTCGATTCGATGCTCCGTAGCATTGATTTCGCCGAGGCGTCCGCTCGTCCACATTGACGAATGTGTAGCTAGCATCTCGTTGATGCGCCTTTCGTAAGTCCTCGTCGTCGAGGTGCGACAAATCGATTGTCGACTGCCAATCCGTGGCGGGTCGTTCCCCTTTTCGTTGACCAACGGGTCTGGCGTTTCGTCGCCCAACCCGTTCGTAGTTGTCCGCGTCGTCGCGTCGACTAGCGGTAGGTTCAAAACCTTCGCGAGGGCTTCGCCGCCCTCACGCTTGAGTGGGACGATTCCCAACGGGGAGCGTACCGCGTACGCAATCGTTGCGCCTTTCGGCAATTCGCGGTCCTTCTTCGTGAAGTTCGACACGATGATAGAGAACGTCTCTCTCGGTCCTACGTCGACCACTCCGTTGGCTATGCGCAGCCCGTGCCGAAATTGCACCGACGCTTTCGGTTCGAGGAACACGAGTCCGGTCGCATCCGTCGTCACGTTGACGGTCCGTTGCGACATCGCGGTACACGCGTGTACTTCGTCAGGCGAACCGAGAACGTTCGGCTCGGCCTATTCGAGGCCGCGTTACGCTCGCGGCGTTTCGGGTGTTCCACGTTTGGATTCGTCTCTTCCCCCTCCTCGTACGGGTCGTCGTATCACCCTCCGCGATAATGGGTATCGTATCCCCCCGATGGAGGTCGATGTCTGCGCTCGACAGCGTATAGCATCGACATGCTTCGACATGAACGACGTGCCCATTAAACGGGACAGCCAGCGTGTTGGCTACGAAGAATTTACGCGGAACAGCGAGTTCCCTAAGCCTGACACGAAGCAGGGATGGCGCCTTCGATAGGCAAACGTCGCCCGTTGGCGTCTCCGAGCTTCGGTAGCTCTTCGTCACGTAGACAGCGGTCGACCCAGTCGTAGGGTAGTAAACTTGCGTATCAAGTTGTAGCCGCTGCACGTATCCATCGCGATGGTAATCGCCCTCATCACGTTGAGGTCTAGTCCAATCGTTCCGGACACGATATAATGCTTCGACGCAAGAGGCACGTATGCCCGTCGAGGACCAACGGTTCGGTCCTGACCGGCGCGCGGTCTACGTCTTCGCTAGCGGTTCGTCGCTTCATCGTGTGAGCCCGTATGGCTCTTTTGCGTCGACACGCTTCGTATAAGCCGCGTGCTTGGCTTTCTCGCGCTCGGAAGCGTCGTGCTTCCGGGTAGCGCGTCTCGCTCGTCTGCGAGGCTTCCTCTTCGTGTGAGGTTCGTTCGTCCCGTCGGACTTCGTTTCTTCCCCCACGTCGGGTGTCATGTGACTCGAGTTGGCCTTCGCGGCCGTGAGCTTTACGTAACTCTCGTTCATCGGTGAGCCTGCGGAGGACCAATCATCGACGTCGGTCGTCCCCCTTTTACGTAGGGTTCAGGCGATGTGGGTGGCTCGTGACCTACATCGCCTGGTCGTTTCCCGGCGCGGGGCCGTTCGACACGGTGTCGTCGTGAGCCCACGAAGCTCGTTCGTCATCGTGACTCGTTTCCACCTCGAGTGGTGTTTCGTCAGCGGAGGTCGTCACGTAGACTCCGCTGCGGCCATTACGCTGGCCATTTCGTTCGCTCGCCCACGGGCGGGGGTCACGTCGGTCATTACGAAAGTCGCCGCGGCGCCTGTCGAAGGGCCTTCCCCCGTCACGATTGGGTTTCGGAGTATCGTAGGCGGCGTGCCGTACCTCCGCGGGGTCACGTTCCCTCGCTCCTCAGGTCGTCCTGGTGACGCTTGGCCATTCGTTGGCGGAAGTACTCAGCCTGACGTGGGTTGCTCTTCACGTGGAAGAGGTAGTACTTGTACGCGAAAAAGATCCGTTGATCTGGCGTCAGACGCGGACACGTAAACGTCGAGTGGCCATCTTCGCGGCATGACCAACACGACAGCGTCCAGTAATCATTCGGGATTACGGAGTGCGCCGAGTGCGCCAATTGCGTCTGCTCGCTCGTGAGACTTCGGCACGTCCTCGCATGGACGGTTCAATCGAGCTTCGAGCTCGTCCGGCTTTTCGTTTGCCGTTTTCGTATCGTTGGGCGGCGGCCCGTTCGTGAAGAGGATCGCCTCCAAATTCTCGGCAACGTGAACCGCAGCGAGCGACACGTCGTCGTCGTCCCTCGCGGGGATGTTCGGGTTACCATCGTGGTAACTGGGCTCGTTAGCCCGTTCATTACGTAAGTACGCGGACTCATCGTAGTCCGCGAACTTCCTCGACTCGTGGTCGGAAATAGCCAACGTAGGCTTCACCGGAAACCGCACTTTCGGTTTCGCGGCTGACGCGACAGCTGCCGTACGTGCACGGAAGGTCGTTCCTCGGCCGTCGCCAATCGTCTCACAACGGTGAGGTCGTTCCTCTCTCGTTCGGGGAGTGACCGGAGTCGTTCCGTCACTGCTGCCCGCGTCGAGGGCAAAAACCCACGTACGTAGTGGTGAACGAGGAGTCGATCCGTAAACACGTAGTTACACGCCCGCGTGGCGGTGTCGAGTCTATCAGCGTACTGATTCTCGTCCTCGTTAGGACTCTGCGTGATCATCGTGACCTTTTCGTAGGCCTCCTGCAGCACGTCGTCTTGCAGGTATCGTTTGATCAACGCGTTGATTACGTGAGGCCACGAGAACCTCTCGTCGGATCAGTCGTGATCACACCAGTCGTACACTGGGAATCGTAGAAACCGTCGGGCGTCCCTTCGAGGAAGACGTGCAGCGCACGTACTGCCACTCCCTCGCACACTCCGAGTGTGCTGAACCCATCACGTATTTGGGCGAGGAATCCGAGTAACGTAATCGGATTCCGGCCGGAGAACGGCTTCACAACGTAGGGAAAAGTCCCTCCAGCTCACGTTTGAGCTGTGTACGCTTTGACTCTCGTTCACGTAGAGATGTTCACGTACATCGTTAAGTCGGTACATGCGGTACGATACCACGTTCGCAAATGCGTCGAGCATTGTCGTGTGTCTCTGCCAACGCGTGGCAAACGGGTCCGAGGGCGTTCCCTGGTAAGCGTACCGCGTCGGCACGTCCGTTTTCGTGGACTCGCGTGTCCGTCGTGCCGAACGTACCCAGCCACGGAATGGTACGTTCACGTGGCGGGGGAGCTCTCGTATCGAATTGCGCAGCACGTGCTGCGTCTGCCGACCGCGCGTGGTCTGGCGTGTCGTTAAAACGTAATTGCCTTCGTGGCGTCTCGTCGGGGTGGGCGATGGCTCGCGTGCACTGTCGCCCCCCTTCCGTACGTTGTCGGGGTCGTCGGACCGGGTGTTGGTGGGTATCCTCCCGGAACGGCCCGGGGAGGATTGCGAGTTATAGGCGCGCGAGCCTTCGAATAATTCGGATCGCTTCCGCTCGGCGGAGCGGAACGTCCGGCGACGATTTCGTTGAATACTACGACAAACGAGTCGAGTCTTCCCTCCACGGCGGAGAGGCGGTTCGTAAACCTTCGTTTTCCCGTTCGAGGGTCGCTGAGCGTTCACGTAACGCACGAGCTTCGCGCTCCGAGACTCCGAGTCTCTGCCTTACGGCTTCGTCGACGGCCGCGTCGCTCGCCTTTCGATGTGACCTCGAAGGTCTTCGTACACTACACGTAGTGCCGTGGGAGTCACGTTCCCTTCGTTGAGCTGACGCGCGTTGCGGGGGGGTCCATACTCACGGACTCAAACGGGCTTACCGTACGTGGTAGCTGGCCGATCGCCTCGATATCCGGCGGGATAGATCGATCAGTCGCGAAGATCGCTTCTGCTGACAAGGCCACGTCGGCTTCGGCGTCCGCTGACGTTGGCAACGGTTGCCTGGGCGACGCGCTGGAATTCGACACAGCGTAATTCATAGACCGTCGTCTGTAGCACGTAGCTTTTCGTTAACGTAAAAGAGCTCAACCTCGTTGGTTGTCGTTATGTCGTAGCAACTTCTAGGTCGAGAGACCAGTGTGGAACCACGTTAGTTCTAGACAAGTAGCTGGTACGAGCCACGGACACGCTGTCCTTAACGAAACGAACGAGCAGGTCACCCGCTGGTGTTTTGACTGTATGTTAGGTAGGAAGGTAGAGTGGTTAGCGAGTAGACACGAGCGTCACGACGCAACAATCACGCGAGGATTACGTTAGCACACGAGGTGGTACGTCACCGGAGGCGCTCTCGACCAAGCCCGGAGGCACTACACGCAATCAGCTTACGTGCGGCGATGGGTAGGGAGTACGCAGCTCGACGGAGACGAAGCCTCGTTAGGCAAACGTAAAACGTAAACGTAGAAGTCAGTCGTAGACTAGAGCCGTTGCTCGATCGTTGTCTTGTCCCCTTTCCCTCCCGGCACGATGCCAATACCTATATGGCCACGATGGCATCGCTTTACAGTGTAAACACTGCTCGTAACGTCCCCGAATGGGAAAGGACCTTGTGGGTCACACGTAGGGACCCGTTGGTCCGTTGGCCGTTGCCAATACGTTCGTTGCACACGTGTGCAGGTTGCGCGCGCGCATGCGCCAGCAATGTTCGTTCATTGCTGTCGCCGCGTCGTATCCGCCGAAATTCGAATTCCGCGGGAAACGTAAATATTTGCAATTTCGGAATTGCCACGTATACTACATGTGCATTTGCACTTACATGCTCTATGGTACTCGAGACAGCGCATTCGGATTCGTACAGAAAAGAAACTACCTGATGACATTTCGAAACAAGTTACAGCGCCAAACATCTCGCCGTGTTCGAGTAGATGAGTTACGAATTGTCTTATACTCATTCCAACGTTGGCATATATGCCATCAACAGAAGAGAATGAGTACCAGGCTCGTTCTTCCTTCCTTTGCAATGAAGAATTGTTCGGGGAGGCTGGAAGGTCCACATCTGCTGGACTTTTCGCTTCATTCCAAATGCTTAGGTGCTTACTTTTGGCGACCATGTCTGAAGGAGAAACCGAATTCCCTGCATCATTCCCATTCCTTCCTTTGTTCAATTCAAGTTGTATTGGATTAGGGAGAAATGATCGGAAAGATGAATTGCAATGACCAAGAATGGGGACAGTTCCAGATTGGGATTGGTTTGGTGGTTGCTGAGGTTCATTAGGAAATTGACTTTGAAAAGGTCCATTACCGTGAGGTATAGACCTCCATACATCTTCGCAAACGATTCCAGGAGAAGAAAACTTATTCGGGGAGATAACATTAGCAGTCCCGGGATTTTCCAGATCAAGCGATTTTTTTTGGATGCATGGTCTGTCCTGCGACCCACAAATGATCGTTTCCTGTTGACTCAAGACGATACTTCGTGCGTTTTAACCAAATTTGATTTTAAGTGGGTCACGGGGAGGGACTTTGTGGTAATGAGAGCTTCGTTGTACTCATCAAGCGATATAAATTGGGTTGTGATCGTTCTCCACCATTTCCTCCCTGTTGTAAGGTACCCGGAGAACTGTAAACTGACATAGGATGAGGCCGATGGCATGATGGTTCATTAATCGAGGGAAATGTATACGCCACGGAGTCAATTTGCCTACTATGAGGTAATGCTATGTTCATGTGCCTGCATTGCTTCATAGTCATCTCCTGATTGTTCCGCTCGAAATGATTGTTGGGAGGCACTGGGGGATATGGGTTCTTCTGAAGTACTTCCTTCAATTTATGCCCATTAGGAACTACTCCGTGCGAAAGAATACGTGGAACATTGGATCGTTTCAAGGAACAGTTACCGTGCCGAATCGCAACATTCTGTGAAGGAGATATTTCAGCTGAATTATTGACAGATTCAGCTCTGTACACAGCCATTGTATGTTTCAGCAGGGTACCATCGTTATGAATTTTACCGCCCGCGTTTGAGATTTTTCTACAAACGGTCCCGATCATATCATCTCTGGGATTTTAATCGGCATGAAGGACATCAGGACTGACATTGAAACCATCTACATTGTGAGTGGAATTGAGATTCATATCAACTACAGGAGAAGTAGTTGCGTTATGTCTATGATTTGCTCTCCTTATAACATCGTCTTCTGTGATTTCTTCAAACGGCATCTTCGCGAAATTAGATTGACTTACCGTCTTCTGAGAATCGCTCGACTTCACATCGCATTCATTATTGTTTCTTCTTGGGGCTTGTTAGAATCAACCTTTCTTTTCTTTCGATTCTCCACAAATTCATCCTTCATCAATTCATCTTCTATTCTTCTCTTCTTTCGCTCTTTTCAGTTTTGTTTTGCTATCTTCAATCTCGATCACATCTGCAATTCCGGAACTCCATGGGTTTTTGCCGTGCTCATACCTAAGCATACAGTGTCTGGCTAGCTTTGAAGCCAAAAACTCACATACTTGAACATCAGTAACTGCCATATTAGCTCCCAAGTTTCTACCCAGTTCAATGATTGCCTCCACAAGTATTCTTGTACATAACTCACGAATTTCCTCCGAAATATCACTTCCTGCTGTCATAAAAGTCCTTTTCGGAAGATCATGACTGGCCGCAAATCTTCGAAGGGAGCAGAGGAAGTAGAATCCGCAACTGAAACCCATCTGTTTGGATTCTATAGTTCAATATATCTGTCATATAATTTTCGCTATGAACTTCCCATCGCCCTTCAATATCACAGTCTTCCATGAAATCTTTCACGACGGATAGAAGATTCGAGGGCGGGCTGGACGCCATGCTATCTCCCCAATAGATCTTCCCCCTTTGTTTTTGTCATTTCCAATTGCGTATACCCCACCCCAGTGAGATTGTGAGATGTTAACAGCGAAAATCAAGCTCATACCTTTTCTCTTATCAATCCACGCATCAACTCGCTACTGGTTAATTATGTCCTGTTCATTCATCAGAAAATTTCCTGATGTGAAATTTAACCTGTACCTGGCATGCAGTGAGCGCAGAAAACAGTTGAGATGTGTTTGGACCAAGCACAACCACGTTCTCTCCAAATCGAAACTGTGACAATCCAGAGAGTAAAATATGACCGTCCATCATTTTGTTACTTCCTGCTTGGTTTATCCAAGCCCCAGCTATGTCTTTCTTACTCGTGATAGACAAAAGATGCATGAGGTATCTGTTCACATGCTCTTCGTCTCCTTCTTTTTCACATACCTCCATTTCTCGAAGCTTATTCTTGAAGCTTCTAATATAATCAGACTCGTGAATATGAGGATTCATTGTAGAGTACTGTCACCTGTTCTGTTTCAATACGCGAAATAGTTGAATGAGGATCAAACTTTAACAAGGTCAATAGTCTCTGTGACATTTCAATATTCAGCCAAGTAAAGAACAGGTTAGATTAATGGATTCTGTGTGTCAGCGGCTCTTTACACATCTTCATATCCTCTTCGAACGCAAGAAAGGAAAGTGAACAGCGATACATTATCACAATATGGTCTTCTTTCTCTTACCTTTCGTACCTGCGACCCGCGTACCCACACTCTCATTCCAGCGTGAGTTTCTTCTACTGTGTGTGTTTCCCGAATTCCTTTCTAATCCCCTGAGTGTTTCGAGAGACTGCCGAGATTGCGACTATAGACAGTGCCTGATGCCACTGTCTCTTGGATTCGAGGTCTGGGACATCAATGGAATCGGTCGGTTTGTAAATGGGCCGGCCAGGACCACTGGGACCCATTGACCGCCGTCCGTTCAACGTGACACTTTCACTAAGCCGTTACATCTTGCCATCATGTCTCGCCGGCTCGACGAGGATACTTTCGAAGATAGGAAAGGCTACCATGTGGGCGTTTTCTCTAGCCAATAGAGTGTTGTTTGGCCCATTGGAGGAATCCCCTCGTACTGACAGGTGGAGAGAGGAAGAGCTATGAATATGGACATATTTAATGGGGGAAGAGCGTATCATACATACATCATTTACATCGATGTAGATTGTGCCCTCGCCGTTATCGGCACTGTATTTTGTATTGCCGTTTTTAGCCATTTCCAATCTGTGAAGACAAATCTCGGTCTCCTCACCGCAATGACAATTAACTAATCCTTCGATATTTATAGCTCCGAGGCCGGATCAATAAACAAGAGAGGGCATCGGACTCTCAAGCTTCACACAATCCATTAAATCCACAATTAAATTTAGTAGATTTAAATTTTGTTGTAAAGCAAAAACTTGACCGTGCTACGAAAACGCAGGTTACTGTGCTGTCGACCAATGCAGACTCGTGCATCTGAGATCAATGCGAATTGAGATGCAATTGCCTCTTACACGTGTTTCGTCAACAATCCAGAATTTGAAATTTGAATTCAAATCTCAGATAAGATTGTGCTGCGCAGGAGCGCCCATCAGATTTGATCCACGTCGAAACTTGGGTCGATAGTTGCAGTTTACTGTTGTCTGCTACCCTTCCGCTCAAAATTACTTGGCAGCTTCTCCGACGCTGTCGATGGATACTCCCTGAGCTGCAGTACTCTTCTCGACGCGTAGTTGGATTCTTCCAATTGCAATTTGTTCAATTTAATTGCTTGCAAACATGTATCCACTAATGCTAACAACAGCTATTCACAATGCCCCAAAAATAAATCATTATTCACATTTCCTCTCTCCTCTTCACCCACTCACCCACCCCATACATCGCCACTGCCAGTCCCGTCTGGACAGTCTCTTCTCACTCAGCCCATCCGCCCGAGGCACACAAAGCCTACAAGATATAACGCGATGCGAACCATGCCACCCTATCTCCGTCGTGACATCAATCCAACCTCGCGCCCGAACCATTCCAGGACGTGACCAAAGTGAAGATTTCACCAGCGCGTTGCACACAGACCTATGGCCATTGCGAAATCTCCAGCCCACGAAGCCTGCTTTTCGGCGGATGCAGCGCCTGTTATTCTTTGCGTCGGCGCTGGCGCTGTCCGATTCAATGGCACTGCATCGTCTCTTCCGAGAGGCTCGTGTTGCAGTCCGGACGCTGTGTGCAGATGAGACAGCATCTGGGGCAGTCACCAGTGTTTGATGGGTTGTGAGGTTTGAAACGTCACTGAATGACGGAGGCTCAATGGGCGTCGTGAGCTCGTGGAATAGGCGAAAGGTCTGTACTGTGTGCGAACGCTGGGCAGGATGGAGCAACAACGTTGATTGTACAGTTGTGCCGTGGTTCTCGATAGGGGGAGGTGCGGGTGAGACAGAGCACATTGTTTGGGCTGAGTATGTGGTCGGGAGAGTTGGGATGGGCATGTTTGTGGATCACAAGTTGTGATGGGCAGTGGGGTAGGAATGCTTTGTTGATGTGGGGGTGGTTGGTGTGAGTGGGAAGGGTGTGTGTGTTGTTGTTGATAAGTATATATATGTGTGCGTGTTCTGGTATTGAATGGTCGAGCATGTGCGAACTGGATGGAGGCTGATTGCGACGAGAGGAGGAATTGCATGGCATGTGATTATTAGTTTTGAGGAGGGGAACAAAGAGAATGAGGAAATTAGGTCTGTGCATTGGTGAGAAAATGTGGCGAAACACTAGGTTAGGAGGAGGAAATTGTAGTACGATTGCATGTTCCGTCGCTGCCCAGTGCTGTGGCAGTGCAGAATGGCAGAGTTGCATGATAATTTGAGTATTATGCAGGCTGGAAGGGAGTGTCGCGATACTCGAGTATACATGCTAAAAGTGGTACTGAATGTTGCAATTCCTGCTAAGAGGTAGTTAGTAGCGACGATGATCGATCGGATCTCGAGAGAGGTCCATGACGTCGGTACCTAGCTTTGCACATGCCTCATCAGTGGGCTGGGTCAACCGCATCCACCAACCGTAGTATCCAGATCTCATGTGATCTAAATGGCCAGACTAGCAGCATCTGTTTTACACCTGTTCTCCTCCCGCTCTCATCGCCATCGGCCGCTACGCACGAGTATCGCCGACATATCGCTACATTTCATGATTGGGACATGTTCTGCCTGCACTCCCCACTCAAGCCATGATTCCTCTCCACCCGGTAACATTCTGCACCGTTCCTTGGCGATTGAGAAACCCATCACCGATGGTCATTCACCAGTCTCTGGCACACCGCTCATAAAGTTGCATCACCCGATCTGGTAGCCCTAATTTGTGGAAAAACAAACAATCTCGGTTTCAATCACACATTTCTTGCTGTCGCCCCGTACCCATTCTACTTCGACTACTCCAGCTCTCTCTTATCGTCATCCATCCCTCCCACGCATGATGAACGACCCAAGCCACCCTCTTCTCATCTACCCAGATATATTGCAGATGCTGTTGCGCCAGTGTCTATCGCGATAGATTCCGCCAGGAGCAACGTAAATACCAGTCTGTCGTTACGCTTTCGATGCTTACGTCCCCGCCATCCCTGCCGTCACCGCTTCCATCTGCTCATTCACTATGCACAGTCCAATATGAAAACTGTTGCGCATCCAACATCCCACTTGATCCAAATGGCTTCTTTCGTCTTCTAGCATCATTGCTCTGTCATTGTTTAGTCATCCTCTCTTCCCTCGAAACCACACCGCTCCATAGTCCGCCATACTTTCAGACCTCAATGTCCACATCCTCATCTTCGTAATCCCGACCTTCACTATGGTCCCGCTGGATGTTTGACCGCCGCAATGCAATGCAATGCAATGCAATGCAATGTACTTCCACATCGGCCACACTTGGTCGGCACTCCGCAATCCCCATTTCGCTGTCTGCTCGATCGTAAAAATTTCCATCCTTCCTCCAATGGAAGTTATCGATGTGTGTTGAATCGAGAATTGTTCTCGGGTGAGTGACTGGCTGACCCCAACTTGCTCCTGTGTGTTTTGTATTCACTGCACACTGAACTGAACAATGAGGGTAGGGTACCCTTAGGGTATGTCGTTCTGGTCCACTTCAACCTCGCTGCCTGACCGCATTGCACTGGCTGTTGTAAGTGAATTGATTTATCAAGTTTGACACATTCATGATGTTGTGCAGTCGCGCTTGCCTGCCTCCCATTCCCTTATTTCTCGACAGTTGACGAAGCAAACCCTCCATTATCATCCCCCAACAACACACGCACACCACAAGCACTAGTACTGCCACCGACAACAACTTCAAATTGACCACATCCGTACCTTGTCCCTGCCATCCGCTTCATTAACACCATTTCCAAACACTGACAATGGTCCCTCATCCCGAACCCACCCGTCAAGCATCTTCCTTCACGCACGCGCACACACACAATGACTAATAGAATCGCACTCGCATACATCATTTCATTTACTTGCATAATCGCTAAGAACATCCTCCGCTTCTCACCATAAAAACCTCCTTCGCAACCATGTCCGCGAACAAACACACTCACCTCAAACACAACTTTCCTCTTCTCAGCCAACACAGCATTCCCCAATCTCTTCAACACCGCCTTCTTTCCCACCAACCACAATGCCGAGCGGAACTAACACTCCATTCTCCTCCCCCAAACCCATTCTTTCTCCCACCCCGCTTTCCCCCATTCTCCATTCCCACGACCTCCTCCCTCATCAGCCGGAGCTGGACGTTGATTGCGCTGATCACGCCCTCGCCTCCCTCACGCTGTCGCCCTCTCCAGCGATATCCACCACTGGATTACTGGCGAAGCCTCCCTCCCGACCATGGATCACTTCCATGCCCATCACTCTGTCGGTGAGCTTCTCCCGCTTCTTGGTCTGCACAATTCCCGCGACCAAAATGCACCGCAAGATAGCCACGGAAACAGGGCTGTCCGTGGCGGTGCAGCGGACCTCCCTCAGTCCCACCCTCCAGTCCGCCCCACCCTGCTCCAATCGTGCCTCCCCCGTCAAACGCGCAGGGGAAAGTCAAAAAGGCTAGGAAGCCCCCAACCTACGCCAATCCCACCCCGAGCAAATTTTGCCACATCTGCTCGCGCAAACCGCGTGCCGCCGCTCCCCATGTCACCTGCGGAAACCTCCAATCCGGCGCGTGCAGAAAGTCCATTTGCACAAATTGCTTCGCATTCTACGAATGGGACCTCGAAGCAGCCCGGAGTGCAGCTCCCGGTTCGTGGTTGTGCACACACTGTCGCGGTGAGTGCCCGGAGCGCGCACAATGCGCAATCTACAACCGGACCACTGACCGCCGCAGACTCAATCTCATCAATCACCGCAAGCGCAAGGGTGAGAGTGCGAGTGGCGGCGGTCAGTCGCAGGATGATGCAGTTCACAAAAAGGCCAGGCCCGCGTCGAATACATGTGAGACTGCTGTGGCTACGGCTGTGACTGCGGACTGCGCGGGAGCTGCTGGGGCGGTGCACAGGGAGCGGCGCGCGTGTGACGGGGGCGGAGCAAATTTGGAGGAAAAATTGGGAGGCGACGAGTCTCGAGAGGGTGGTGACGTGTCACGTGATGATGTGTGTGACGAGGGAGCGAACGCGGAGGGGAGTGATAGTGGGGATGGGAATGGGAAGGACTGTGGAGAGGCGGGGAAGGAAGTTTGATTTGGGGGAGGAGTTGCAGTGGAAGGTGGATGTTCGGCTGGGTATCTGACTGGTTTGGTAGTATCACAGTCATGGGGAAACTAACTTAGTTCAATTCAATAAATGGGACATAACTTATTCGTAACCGGTCAACTTCTACTAGATGATGAGGGAATCGTTGGGGTCGCTGGTCCTCAGTATCCACCCCAGACAGTGAAGGTATCCAAACAAGGAGCCTGAACCTCATCTCTGAATCCTGCACAGTTCAAACGTTTTGATAATCTTGTACAAATTGGTTTGGAAGAAACTGTGATGCGATTCCATATCGATGTGCCCCGCAGCTCATGTTGCATGAATTCAATAGATTCGAGATCATGTATAGGACGATCAATGAGCTAAGTGTCGCGGGATGTTATCTCCAGCTTCCCGTTTGTGTCGGTCGGTCAGGTCGATCATGACCATCAACTCTCAGATATCCGTCAGAAAACTGTCCCCTGCTTCATCAACGTCATAGAAATCACTAAACTTCTTCTGTGTCCGGGGCACTTGGTACGTATTTCTCATTTGGTATGTATTTCTTTCCTCTTGTGTACTTGTGGCACTCGATTCTTGGAAGCCCTTCTTCCAGAGAACGAGAACAAGCACAGAGAACAGCAGCGGGGGCAACACAAAAATTCCAACTGGAACCAAGATGATCAAAGCGTCAATGCTACTGGAATGGTTTTCGCGGTCAAGCTGGACTTCAGTATCCACAAAGCCCTCAATCTGTTTCAAAAATTTCACAGACACACCTATGCTGTCAGTTTCAGATCCTGTTGAGAAAGGCAATAAATGTGACAAATATGACATACGTCTCCTTGAGTACGAAGGAATAGGATTTCCCGGTCCACTTCTCTTCGCATTTCTTCGTCGGATGCGTTATTGTACAGCCAACCGCCGTTGAATGCGTATAATACATCTTGTGTGTCATAAACGGCCAACCTACCTGTTATGTGGAATCGGAAAGTGAGTGGTAAGTCAGTGTGGCTGCCCTTGGATTCTCTCATCGGTTTCTGGTCCGCACACGGAAAGCCTCAACGTACTGCAATTGGATTCCCTGCCAATTAGAAATTTCCCAGTAACCTCAAAAGTTACAGTGAACGAAACGTCATTGCTCAGATCGGCTGTTTCTCGGATGCAACCTGCTGCGGTATCACATTGGTGCCAAGGAGGATTCTGATCTACATTCTTGGCCCCTGTTGAATCCACTGCAGAGAGGGTGTTGCAAAAAGTTTGGAATGCATGTTAGAATCGAAGAGAGAAAGCGACCAAAAAGAAAAGAAGCTTGACACCAACCTATATTGATGAAGATGTCTTCTAAAGCAGAATCTCTCAGAATTGAGTAGGATCCCAATTCTGATCGACTTAACACGCGAACATCTCTTGCAAGAATAAGCGATTGTTGCTGGAACAGAAAGTTAACGACAGCCACCTCATAGAACAGAGCGAATATTGCAAAAAACGAGAACAATCCCACACGGAAGAACGTCAATGCCAAACCATACTTTGTAGTGAATGATCGGCTCTCTTGTTGCGAAAGAGAAGAATCAGTACTTTCGCGACGTTGCATTTGTGGCGCGAGATAGGAGACGAGATACGGTCGTTGCATGGAAACGAAAGAACTAAAGCTGGCAGCGGTTGAGATTGGTAGTTTTGAGCTACAAAACGACATTTGCTTTTCCTCTTGAATTCGATTCTCATGGGCCAGAGCCTCATCATTGTCACCGAACAATATGAAAAAAGCAGTCACAAGAGATCTCCCGCGAAAGATTTGAAACCGGAGAGCAATACCAAAAGCAACCAAGGCGAAGAGCAACAGCGTTACACCAAGAATCGCCCATGTTTCCCATTTGAACGGGCGGCTCAGTTGCTGAAATGGCCCAGTGTTCTGAGCGTCTCCCAAGTTGTTCTCTCCAACTATGATCATTCGGTTGTCTATGAGAGGGGCACTCGGTGTGTGATGACAGCGACGCTGTTCTGTTTCCAGTAGTAGGCCAGTAATGGCAAACATATAATTTTGTTCTGCCATGATTTCTGTAAAGTCAACGAGGGCGTTGAATGTGCATTCACTTGTTGGACCAGCCCAAGCGCAGTACAAATCCTTGGCAGGTGTGTTATCAATGACGTCGAAGGCAATGCCGTGAAGAGATGGATGGAGTACATTTCGAGTCGAATTACCGCACTTGAACGGCCTTTGCATAACCTCTGCCAGCGGTTCATCAGAAAATACGGCTGTGTCCAATTTGATGAAGGGTTCTTCTTGCAAGAAGAGATAGCATATTTTGGTTTTGCAAATCTCAAATGAGTCAGGTTCTTTTTCCAGAAGGGACAGGCAATTGCCGCCCTGTCCGAGACGCTCGTACTTCTCTTGGGCAATGTGAGAAGAGCAGTCGAATGGTTGTGGTGCAGCAGAGAATGCAAGACTTGTAATAGAAATGAGAATGAGTGTACAGAGAAAGTACATGGCGATGGTGAAGATGACACCCTCAGGATGCTTCAACAGAGAGAAAATATTGATGTGCAGCTTTTAAAGAGAGGATTTTAGAGCTACCAGGGGTGCTGCATATCTTTGAAAACGTAAGAAATGTCACTAAACACAATGAACATGGTTCGATGATGTATGAGTGAACAGGTACGCGAGTAGGAAAGCGGGCAGTCTTACATTTCAAGATTGTGCATTGTTGTTTCAAAAATGGTTGGAAAACAATGCTTTGCTGACGAATATGAAAACAACGACAACGCCCCTTCTCCTTCGACAAGGGGATCAGAATAGTCATTTGAAATATAAAGTAGGAATGAAACGAAGTATGAAGGTAGATCACCCGTTCAGCATTTCACAGAAGCGGTACAGTCATACCATGGACGATGTGTCAAGGCACGATGAACACCTGGATTGCTGCCGTCAACACGCGAACAACACACGCATGACGGCAATTACGAGGAAGGTGATCCGACACTCCCCATCCTTCAGATCGCCTCCCTAATCATACAGTTTCGCGCGAGCAACTGGCCTGCATGCCACAATATCCAGGTGGCACCCAATCATATCATGTAGCAAAGAGGGTAGATCACTCGCCGCGTCGTCTGAGGATGGCAACTCGGGTACCGCGATAAAGGGACCGAGTCACACGATTGGTAGTTCCACGCAGCGCGGCCTCGGTTGCCGTTGTGCAATTGTTCGACTAGAATTTTAACGGCGGATAACAGCCACTTCGCTCGCTGCGCCAGCGGCATGACGCACGGAACTGTGAGTGGGTCGCCACCGCCGGCCGTCCCATGACCCACCCTCGAGGATTTTCAGGACTAGAGAGTGCAGTAGGACCTCGTCACGACATCAAAACCGTTTCACTACAGGAGGTGCAACAATCATGTTTTCGGCCAACCATGCACAGCTAGAAAAACAGGTCGGTTGCACCCTCTTTCAGCATAATACACGCGGTGTATTGTGCTGAAAGCACACGTTTCTACTATGTTCCCCGAGAGTTGACGTCATGACTGATCCCACCACCTTGAATGAGTGTAATCGGTTACTCTAGCGAGAGGAAACCCGGGGCGGTTGATGCTTTACCACGTATGAATAGAGCCAGCAATGGGCAAACAGAGGAACCAATGAATTCACTTCACGGCCGAGGAGGGTACATCCAATCTTGCGTCAGTTCGGCGTCCCAGTCCACTGTTATCTGCTCCGGACCGCTCCCACTCCTGTCAACGGAGCACAGAAGTGGTTTCACCACCGGGGCAGCTTCGGATGAATCGTAGGAACCATGATACACTAGTGTCTATCGGACAAGTGGCCTCATATGAGGCCACTTTTTACCACCCTAGTTATAATTGAAAAAATAAACGATTAGCTCCAATTTGCCACTAGAAGACTCGCCGGCGAGATTGATTGTAAAAGTGTCGTATGATCATACCTACCATTGTGAGAAATCCAATGAATATGATACGAAGTGGAAATAGTTCCACAGTTACACGTGTGCTGTATCACACGTGTGAACTCATCGCCGCATGAGAGCTTATATTACTATATTCCTGTCGCCGCCGAGCGAAAGATTACAGGAGCAGCCAATCGCCGCCGCGCGATTGCACGACTGACATACGGGCTCTGTCAGTGTGCTTATATTAGCAGATACGATTAATGACGCTATCACCAGCAGCTTGGCATATGCAGGTCAATGGAGCTTGTATACTCAGCACCAGAAGTTGGCGCCGACCAACAGCATTAGCTCCCCGACGCTACGATCAGCATCCGCTACCCCACGCACTATCAGCAGCTTAGTATTGAGATATTAACTGCGGCTGAGTCAGTAGCTCACATGGAGCGGGACAGCAATAATATCCGGCAGCTCACCTGGAGCGCGGAAGCACATCTGGCAGTTCACCTGGAACGCAGAAGCAATGCTGGTAGCTCACATGGAGCACAGAGGTGTTTATTATAAATAGCAGCATCTAGAGAAGCTAGAAAGAAAAAAGGCACGAGCGAGGGAGCGAAGTGGCTACGTGCCAAATCTGTTTTGCCGATCCATCTTGTAGAGTATTCCACCCTCCGACTGCGTTCCACATGGACCTTTTCACAACCATACCACTGTAAGCACCTCAGTAGATACTTAAGCACCGTCGGCCGATCCATCCGAGAAAGTAAATGGGGCTATGTCTCAGTCGACACATCAACAGGTTATGGACCCAACACGATAACCACTGTTGCCTCACCTCCCCCCATCTTTCATTCCTCCCTCCCCACCCAACTCGACAAGAAGCAGAGCGATGACCCTAAACCGCCCTTCCCCAAACTTTGAGCCAAGTCCCTACACCGCCGAAGCATACCAATTTCACCATTGACCTCCACGATCTCTCATCTCGTGCTCGACGAAGACAGCACTACGCTCAACAAAGAGCTAGACAACTTGAGCTCGATCACCTCCCGCGCGATCTCCTAGCATAAGCTTACCTCGAGTCTGACACCCGTGGACAATCCCTAACGATGACCGATCAAACACCCCCACCACATTCTCAGGCTTATCCGGCCCAATCTGTCCAGCCTACTCTCATCCCACACTTCGACTTCCCCCCTTGACCCAGACAAACATCATTCAATGGAAAATCAGCGTGGAAAGCCACGCTGCTGTTCACGACATACTACCCCACATCGTTGGCCCTCCTCCCCCTACCCCTGACCCCGATGATCATATGGCGACCAAAAAGTACCAGCATGATCTCTCATTAGCACGTCTACTAGTGGTCCCACACATCTCTCCTGAAATTCTAAAAGGCATCAGCCCCGCAGTCTTATCAGGACACCCATCTGGTATATACCAACAACTCAAAACCAAACTCTCCCTCATACCGCCACAACATTCAGAGGCAAACTTAAGGTACCGTGCTACCCAACTCAAGCATAACCCTCCTGAGGCAATCACGGAGTATATCTCTCGCCACCGAGAACTCCGGGAAACTATGCTCCAAACCGGGTTTCCCAATATCGATGAAGAGACTACCACTGTCCAATTTGTCATTGACGGACTGAAACACCTCCCCGACTGGCATTAGCTGATACGGGAGCTCTCAAATTTCCACAACTTCCACAATGGACGAAGACCCTCCCTTGAGCTTTTCTTTACCATGCTTGTTGACCACGCCCAAGCGGTACAGGCCACCTCCCTTCCCTATCCCCAAACCACTCCCCCAGCACCACAACCCCCACAGTATCCACAAATGACATCTCCTTACGCCCCGACGACCTACATGCCACAACCATCGCATGCGCAGCCATACGTACGCACCCGCGGACGACGAGATAGAGGACACCGCCGAAACACCCGCCCGCCTACCTCGACGTTAATACCGTAACACCCCCTCGTCGAAAACACCGCGGTTTATGGTGTACGTATCACGGGTCCCCCACACACGACACGGCCCATTGCTATACACGCCGAAATCTACTCAACCTCGCTCACCCCAAGCAGACTACTCAGCCTACATACCACGCACAATATATCATTGCACCGCCACCACACTATGCGGCATACCACACACATGACCCCTCAGCGATCCAATACATGCCGCAGTTGCCGCACCAACCCCAACGGGAACCCATTCCGTTCCCTACCCAAACTCCACTGCCTCCCCCACCCGACATATACCACCTTCCACCGACGCCTCAGCAAACCACCACAGCGACCCCACATCCCGACTCCCCGTATTCTAGCACAATAAAAACGCCCTCCAATTCTTCGTACCTTCTGGGCTCAGGTGCCTTCCCGACGCACCTCCAGCATCCACATCCTACCATGTACCCGACCCATCAATACACTGTCACAGCGTCAGGAAAACTAGCCAACATATCACACACGGGCTCTGTGAACATCCCTATAACCAATCGAAGACACTTACACATAGCAAAAGCTGTTACCCTACCCGGAGCAAAACACAATCTACTCTCGGTCAGCCAACTCGCAAACAACGACGACATGCTATTCCAAAAAAGAACAGCATATGTCACTACCCGCCAACCTCCACCGCCACCACACACCATTGTCGCAACAGCATCACGCCAAAACAACCTCTATCACCTAAACCCTGAGTCACACACAGCACTCCATTCCTTACATCACTCACCACTGAGCAACAACCCCTTCACAGATCCACACACTCACGCTCGCCGTCATTCCCCACCCCCACCAACCACACAAACCGTACAGAACTCGTATTCTACAGGCGCCAATGCCACCAACCAACCAGTTCTACAGCAATGCCACGGCGTACGCACAGTCGACAAACCACAACCAAAGAAGCACAAACCAACCCCTCAACTCCGTTCGACCCAACAGACACGCGCCACACCGTCCGCTCTCTCTCGACCAACTGCCCCTCAACCCATTTACAGGCCTCGTCTCACAACACCGAAACCATTCCAACTCTCCATTGCCCCACGAACACGCGCTACAAATGCACCACAACCCACTCCGCACTCTACCGCTAAGAGGGCCAAATCAACCCCCTCGCAGCTCACGGCGACTAAATCAACCAAACTTCCGACCAATTCCATACCACTGAAACACTTCACTCGGTCCAAACAACAGCACCAACCACACAAATCACGACCTACAATATCCCAAAATCAAACACGCAACAAGCCTCCTCCACCCAGCCCCAAACCTTCACTCACCAAAACCATAACACTACCACCTCAGACACGCTGCCACCGTCCACCCACAACCACAACAAAGGCATCCCGCCCAACAAAACAACTGGTCAAGACCACGCTACCCCCCGTTACAATCAAACACACTCAGGTCGTACTAGACTATCATTCATGGCACATCAGACTCTGACACCTCTACCCGCAGCGCATCCACTTCCTTGCCAAACACAACCTCGTAGCCGGTCTACCGGACACACTAAAACATCCACCACCAACCATAACTTGCACAGGATGTGCTATGGGAAAGCAACCATCAGCCCCGTTCCATCCCAAAATGTGCACGGCAACACTCGGATCACATATCCACACAGACGTCTGTGGTCCACTACCCACTCCATCAATCTCAAGAAACAGATACTTCGCTACTTTCACTGACGAGAAAAGTCGATACTTACACGTATACTTCTCGCCACGCAAAAACACAGCAGCACGCCTCCTACAACAACACATAGAACGCATACACGGTCTCTCACCACTCCGTGTGACAGACGTAACCATGGAAAACGCACCAGAATACTTTAGTACCGAACTAGTGCAGTTCTATAACTCGAACCACATCTCTACTCACCCCACGAAACCATACACACCCCAGGAAAATGCAATCAGCGAACGGGTTAACCGCACACTAATGGACATCAGTCGAGCTCTCCTTCTGACAACCGGCATGCCACCCCAGCTATGGGAATATGCTGTTTGCGCCGCGGCAGATTATATAAATCACTCACCCCATACGTCACACCAACAAATACCCCTTACACTCTCTGGAACGGCACAATCCCAGACCTCACAAAATTCCGCAAATTCGGCGAGCCGGGCTACGTCCATGACCGCAAACCTGGCAAAAAACTGTCGCCCAAAGCTATCATTCTCTACTACATCGGCAGAGTTGATCCCCGACACTACTTCGTCTATGACAAAAACCAAAACACAGTCCATCGCTGCCGAGCAGCAGACTTTCGACCATATGACCCAAACAAAGATCCAATAGCCACTGCACATCTCCTCCCCCACCCACCCACAGCAAACCATGCTGAGACACCGTCTACTAACACACCAGCGATGAACATATACAGCGACCCCAAAAATCTCAAACAAGCCTGCCAGGCACCCGATGCGACGGAACGGGAAAAATCATGGAACTCTGAGCTAGATAACTTGGAAAAAAGGGGAACCATCACCTACATCCCACAATCACAAGTGCCCCCTGGAACTACACTGCTCCCCATCAAGACCGTACTCAAAACCAAACGAGACTCAGAGGGCCGCCCCGTCGCACGCAAAACACGATGCAACATCAGAGGCAATCTACAGAAGCCCAACGAACACTACGATCCCGACAAAATTTCATCACCAGTTGCAGACCGGGATGCCGTCCGCTTAGCCTTAGCCCTCGCCGCAGCCCACAACTACGAGGTCCACCACTGGGACCTCGACTCCGCCTTTCTCCACGAAGCATTTGGTGACGACAAGACCCTGTACATATATCAGCCGAAAAGATTCGACGGCACCTACAAATATCCTGGTTACGTCGGAAAAATCACTGGCAACATGTACGGAGCAAAACAGGCCTGTCAAATATTCACTAAAGGCCTCTCAAACCACCTCCACTTAACAGACTTTCAGCGCATCTCGAGCGACAGCTGTACTTTCATACTAACCTCCCCGCACGACCGCACACAATTTGTACTCCTCATCATCACAATAGACGACTTTATGGTCGTCTCCAACAACCCCGAGTTACGCGAACACACCAAGCGTCACCTACAGACAAAATACCTCCTAAAAGACCTCGGACCAGTCTCCCACATTTTATGATGGAAAGTGGAACGAACCACTCAGGGCATCAAAATATCACAACCAGCATACACAAGACAGCTGCTCTCCAAGTACAAACTAACAGACGCCAAGCCAGCCAAGTCACCCATCGCGTCGGACTTGCTTAACACAACGGAAAAATTAACCCAACCGCTCGGCATCAAGAAACACAACTTTCTAGCTCTTATTGGAAGCCTCAGATACCTTGCCGACTCAACACGTCCTGACATCGCCTTCATAACAGGATATCTTGGCCGCTTCTCTCAAAATCCTAAAATGCTTCACTGGCAAGCCGCACTACGCGTTCTTCGCTATCTAAAAACGGACCCAAACCTAGGCATAACCTACCCCATCACACTCAACACCACACTACAAGCTTATTCCGATAGCGAATTTGCCGCGTGTACGGAAACAAGACGATCCACGTCTGGCACAGTCATCCTATACAACAATGCGCCCATAGCATGGCAGTTAAAACGACAACGCTTTGTCGCTACCAGCACATAGCACGCTGAGTATGTCGCGGCCTTTCACAAATCACAAAATCTAAACTTCACACGAAATGTTTTACAGGACCTTAGCCACGGCGAAACCAAACCGAGCACACTCCGAATGGACAATGCCGGTGCAATAACCGCGGCCAACACAGAACACCCCACACCAAAATCCAAACATATAGACGTCAAGTACCACTACCTGAAGGAACAAATCCAGCGCCGCCATATGACCTTACACCACACACCAACCGAACATAATGCCGCAGATATCATGACCAAAGCCCTCAAACCGGCGCAATACGTGCAGAAACTACCACTTCTACGTCTCACTTAGCGCACGCCGCGCGGCGACTGTCGTATGATCAAAACTAATATTCCGCGTCGTGCCCAAAGCGCGGCTACATGTCGTATGATCATACCTACCATACCACTGTAAGCACCTCAGTAGATACTTAAGCACCGTCATCCGAGAAAGTAAATGGGGCTATGTCTCAGTCGACACATCAACTAAAAGAATCGATGTTCCTTGGCTCCTTTATTGTTGCGCTGATCTCGACGGCGACTATAACTAGTTAGGATCACTGTAAGTACTATAAGGTATTCGTTAGAGACTGGGAATGGACTCAGGGCGGAGAGAAGAAGTTATTCGTCAGTCGCCGCGCCCTGTGGACGGTCCCAGTCGGAGAAGAGGAGATTTTGCTGTGAACTGAGCGGGCTTGAGTGCTTTCGTTAAAAAATCAGCAGGGTTGTTACTGGAGGGTATATGGGTTGGTGTGATAAATCCTTGCTGAACTTGTTCTCTTAACCAATGGTACTTCACGTCGATGTGTCGTGAGTTAGGAGTAGGGAATTTTGCATTTGCTGTGCTGATGGCAGCTGTGTTGTCGATGTAAAGCGGAGTAGGTGTGTTGTGCACTTCACCAATTTCCTTGTAGAAGTTTGAGACGGTCTTTAAGAGCTGGGTAGTTTGAGAGCCAGCAATGTATTCTGCGGCATGCGTTGATGTGACAACGTTTCGCTGTCGTCTGGATTGCCAGGCAACTGGAGAGCCATTATAGAAAATGATTGAACCTGAGGTGGATCGTCTAGTGTCAGGACATGCCGCGAAATCTGAATCGGTGAATGCTGCTAGACCTTGTTTGAGGCCACGGTGGTATGTAATGCCTAGTTCAGTTGTACCTTTGAGGTGTCGCAGGACGCGAATTGCTGCTTTCCAGTGAAATTGAATTGGTTTTTGCGCGTAACGGCCTAAGTAGCCAACGATGAACGAAATGTCTGGGCGTGTGGAGTCGCAAAGATATCTCAATGAGCCTATTGTAGACTGCAATGCTCCGTGCAGGTACCGGTAGACTGCAGTTCTCTATGCAGGCACTTGTTGTAGGGACTGGCAGTGATAGGTACCGTTTGCGGTATGATTCAATAGCGTAATCATTACGATAGAATGATTCTATCAGCCTGTGCGTGGCACCCACGCCAGGCTCCACATCATTCCAGTGTCACCCACGCCGGGTTTCTCAACCTACTTTCTTTCTGGGACTAGGATTTTTACATAAAAGGCTCACAAGCCTGGCCGTCCTTCGACCCCGCAGGACAGAGTCAAAATTTTCCCCACAGCCGCAGTCTACCTGTAGTCTACAGAAATTTCTGTCTACCTGACCAGGAGAAAACTCTTTTGACGTGTGCATGGGCCTGCAAACTCGTCGGAAACACTATCACTCCCCCCGAACGACACCCGCCAGATCCAGGATCACGTCAGAGCAGGTAAACCGCGTCTACTTCGATATGGATGCATCAGACGAAAACGAGACCAGCCCAACCTCAGCAGTGACCATGTTCACTCCAGTTACGCATCCCGTCCTGAAGAGCGTCGACCCCGTCAAGGTCAGTATCTTCCTAAAGAAACGCGAACGGTATGAGCTTGAAGTTTCACAGAAACAGAAAGAGCTCCCGACTCTCACTGTCTCACCGTACACCGCAAGCATCGACCGCATACTACTCAAGCATATGGTAATGCTTGGTGAGTTCGATGCCATCGCACCAGATAAGTCGGCTGAAGAACTTACGTCGGAGAACATTAAGACTTTCATCGGAAGTCTTGTCAAAAAACCACAGTCTGGATATGAACCACAGTGCATCGAGAAAGCACTCAGAGGTCTGCGGATGCCGATGAACATAGCGGATCCGAGCGCTCGTGTACTTCATTTTGCCAGCTGTTTCTTCGAGCGCCTCGAACAGATTGGCTATATAGCCAATCACCATATGGTGATTTCTGTACAGATAACCCAGAAAAATCGACGGAGCTTATGTGCAAACACCTCCTACCGCAAAAGTTGCGAGATGTCATGACTGAAAGGATCGAGTTTGACAAAAGCTTGAAAAAGGATGTCAAGGCATTCGTAAAAATGATCCGCAAGGAAGCGATTTACTGCCAAACGTACTCCAATACCAAACATAACGACAGAAAAATCTCTAAAAGAGGGAACGAAAGTGGGTATGGGGACGCGTCTACTAACAAGGTTACAAAATCAATCCAAAAGAAAGACAAGCTCCCAATCTGCTTGTACCCTCCACATGCGAAGAAGGGCATCAGGCGTCTATTGCAAGACTGTCGAGCTTGTCCGGATAACGATAAGCCCGACCTTATCGCAAAGTTTAAAGCCCAGAAGGCGGCAAGATTTAACCAGGGAGCGAAGAGAGTCAGCGGGGATCCCAAAAAAGAGTTACATATGGAGAGTAGTGTCACTTTTTCCGCTACATACGGCCAGAAACTACACCACTTGCTCGTGGCAGATATCGGCGCGGACGACAACCTGACTGACACGGCTTTGATCGACCGCATTCAGAAGGCAGGTGGGTCTGTTCATATCAAACATCTTGTACGACCGGTTGTTCTCTCTCTCGCTGTGGGTGAGGGAAGAGACGGAAACAACATGAAAATCTTGTGTAAGCAATCTGCTACTCTCGACGTCGAGATGCATGTGCGTCACGGGTGTTCTCTCATGGTACGCAACCTCAAGTGGCTAGTTACAGAACAGCCAATGGCAGAACCACTCCTGGGTCGACCTACTCTTGAAGTTCTTGGGCTTAACACGAAAGAGATTCTTGCTGCCGCAGCTGACAGCCTTCATGGAGACATAGACATGTCTATCGCGCTACCTGCTGCAGGCAGTGGTGGAAAAATCGCACGTGTCTTACAAGACGGCATATACCACAGTGACAAGGGAATTGACAGCGCCTCTGCGGATACGGACGACGACTGGCTAGACTTCGGCGAAGATGACCCATCCGAAAAACGCGAAGCAATCGAAGCCATGCTCACACGTGCGGCGAAAAATGGGATATCTGAACCTGGGCTACTGGAACTTCGTACGCTGACCAAAGAATTCGGCGACGTTCTCCGCCTTCGTCTTGGTCCAGGACCCCCAGCCAAAGTCGAGCCAATGAAGATCGACGTGGTCGAGAGTGCTCGACCAATCCGTGCCAAACAAAGGCGTTATCCTCATGAAAAACGGGTATTCATGAACCGAGTCGTCTCTAAACTTGAAGAATACGGTTTCATCAAGAAAAATACCAATGCGCAATGGATCGCTGCCCCACTCATTGTGCCAAAGCCACCCCCGGCATACTTTCGACTGACGATCGACCTCCGTGGAATCAACTCTGCCACCAAGCCAATGACCTGGCCGATGCCTAACTTGGAGAGTGAGACATCTGAAATGCGCGAGAGCCGATGCTTCGCTTCTGTGGACTTTCCTTCCGGCTTCTGGCAGATGCCTCTCCATGACCAATACCAACATTTACACGCGTTCATGACTGAATCCGCCGTCTACAAGCCGACTAGAACGCGGCTGCAATAGTGCACAGAATTTCCAAGGAAAAGTCGTCCCCTGTTTCTCTGAGATGAGCAACTGCCTCAAAGCATGGATTGATGATTTCGCCCTGCACACACCAAGTGAGCAAGAACTCCTTAAGGCACTATGGAATTTCTTTAGGATCTGCCGCGAGAGAAACCTGAAAGTGTCTGCCAGAAAAACCGAGCTATACCTCACCGAGCTTAAATGGTGCGGCAGGATTATATCGCGAGAGGGCGTAAAGTATGATCCACGAAACACATCCGGCCTTCAAGATTGTGCATCACCTATCAACGCTGGCGAACTGTGCGAGTATGCGCATTGCCTTGGGTGGATGCGTAATGGTATTCCAGACCATTCCCGCATAATTGCGCCTCTACGGAATGTACTCGAGAAAGCTTTTCAGAAGTCAGGAAAAAGAACGAAGCGCAGTATCAAAAGAATACCCCTCAAATCACTGGGATGGGGTGCTGAACTTGAGGTCGCCTTCCGTGGTCTCCAAAAAACACTTACCGACCAAATGAAACTGGCACACAGGGACAGTAATCTCGCGCTTTGCATCTACACAGACGCTAGCGATCGTTTTTGGGCCAGCGTTGTAACACAGTGCGCGTCTGAGGAGTTGAGCAAACCAGAGCTTGAGCAAGCACACCAGCCATTAGCCTTTCTGTCTGGTGAGTTGTCCGGTGCGGAACTGGACTGGACGACCTTTGAAAAGGAAGGGTTCGCTATCCTACAAACGTTTACGCGACTTGATTGTATGCTACAATGCGAGTCAGTCATCCGCATATTCACGGACCATAGAAACCTTCTCTTCGTATTTTGCCCTTCAATCCTTGACCCGTCACTTGGCCGACACAAGGTCATGAAAGTCATGAGATGGGCAATTTTCCTGTCACAGTTCAGCTACAAAATTGAACACTGTACATGGCATGTGGATGGAGAGAACAATGTTATGCCAGACATCATGACACGCTGGCTTCGAGGATACAGAGGGCACAGAGCAGCTATCAAGCGTGTGGGACACCGTGTGTTCCAACAGGACATCGTCCCATCTCCTCTCTGAAAATTTCGATTGGCTCGACATACATGAATTGCTCAATGTTCAACAGCAGTACTACGAGAAGAAACCAAAAGAATCATTGACTGACGATAATGGACTCGTGTTCATGAACGGGCGTATGTGGGTACCCGACGATGTTGAAGATCTGCAGTGGAGACTTCTAATCACTGTACATTGTGGGTCTGCAGGCCATCGTGGTATTGAATCCACGCGTTCAGTTCTTCACGAACAATTCACGTGGCAAGGTCTGTATACAGACACTATGCTATTTGTTTCCAACTGCATCCACTGCCTCATGTCCAAGACAGGCCAGAAGATTCCACGACCGCTCTCACTCACCTTTCACGCAACTAAGCCCAATGAAGTAGTACACTTCGATTTTCTCTACCTGGGTCAGAGCTATGGCGATATGAAATACGTTCTAGTAATGAAAGACGATTTGTCCTTATATGTTTGGCTAACCTCTTATGCGTCGGCAAACAGTGAGACTTTCGCCCGAGAACTAGCACGATGGATACACACATTTACTGCTATGTTCTTTTGGGTCAGCGACCAGGGTTCACACTTTAAAAACCAACTTACGGGACTTCTTGCAAAGGAGCATCCCATCCGTCACAACTTCACTGTCGCCTACCGTAGGCGACAGTGAAGTTGTGACGGATGGGGAGTGACTCCCCTTGGGTCAATGGTACAGTTGAAAACATCAACAGGAATATCTGTGCAGCTTGTACCGCGCTACTTACCGAGCTCAAGCTTGCTCCGCAAGACTGGCCGACCACAATCCCGCTCATCACATCAATTTTGAACGAGGCGCCACTTGAACGCCTTGGCAAGAGGCCTACAGGAACGTTTCGCACTCCACTTGAAGTTATGACTTCCATCCAACCTCGCCGGAATGTCCTTGTAAGTGGCGTGCCGAATTCCGAAACCAAGAGTATTGAACACATTCGTGCTGAGCAGCTGGTCCAAATCGATGCTCTTCACAATTCAATTGACAAGATGCACAAGGAAACAGCCGAACGGCTCACACTTGCTCGAAAAAAGCAAATCGACGCCCACAACAAACGTACAAATATCATCACCCCATACTTCTCTGTTGGCGACTTTGTTCTTGTGCGCCGTGCTCAGGACAAGGGGCACAAACTTAACTTCCGTTGGCAGGGTCCTAGACGTAATGTCAAAATACACAGCGATCTTGTCTACGACGTAGCGAAACTCAACGGCGGCGAAATCGAGAAGGTACACTGCGCACGTCTGCTTTTGTACCGCAATGCTGACCAAAACAAGCCCGTCTCTGAATCACTACTCGAGCTTGCCGATCGCACTGAGGCACAGTATGAACTTGTCGACAAAATCATCGGCATTGGCGAAGACCATGATGGTATTTTTCTACATGTTCAGTGGCTCGGACTACCCGACGAGATTGACCGAACCTGGGTGCCGCTCACTACCCTTTTGAAGACATGCCTGATATGGTACAGGACTTCCTTCAAACACACAATCGGGAAAAGGACCTGGTCAAACGCGCCAAACAGAGCATTCAGTTTTCTTCTTGAACGTTCTCCTTCCTTTCGAACGCTCAGGGGCCGTGTAGACTGCAATGCTCCGTGCAGGTACCGGTAGACTGCAGTTCTCTATGCAGGCACTTGTTGTAGGGACTGGCAGTGATAGGTACCGTTTGCGGTATGATTCAATAGCGTAATCATTACGATAGAATGATTCTATCAGCCTGTGCGTGGCACCCACGCCAGGTTCCACATCATTCCGGTGTCACCCACGCCGGGTTTCTCAACCTACTTTCCTTCTGGGACTAGGATTTTTACATAAAAGGCTCACAAGCCTGGCCGTCCTTCGACCCCGCAGGACAGAGTCAAAATTTTCCCCACAGCCGCAGTCTACCTGTAGTCTACACTATCAGGCTCTTTTAGTCGAACTGCGTTGCGTCAAGGTCACTACTGTTGGCAGGGTTGTCGACCAGAAGCTCAGAAGCGATGGGTGACGAAAATGTTTTTACCTGATCTTGTCCAAATCTTTCAATGAGTGCTCAGATGTAACTTGGCTGTGAGATGGTTATGCCATCGTTGTTGTGCGTGAATTTCCACCCAAGTAGGTGTTGTACTTGGCCGAGGTCTTTCAATGAATATTTTTGTTGTAGACGTGCTTTGACTTTGTCTGTAAGTGGGGTGTGGTTAGTTATCACCAAAAAATCATCGACGGTGATAACGAGCAATACGAATCGGCTTGGCTTCTTACAATGGTTAAGTATGAAAGAACATGCGTCTGATGCTAACCGAGAGAATTGTGAGAGTGTTAGGAAGTCTGCCAAGCCTTCTGTAATTATTTTGCAGGCTTGGCGACTTCCGTACATGTTGCCTGTCAGCTTAGCAACGTGGTAGGGATATTTGTGAGTGCCGTCAAAGCGGCGGGGTTGATGGATGAATATGCTGCGATCCTCTGTGAAGAGTTCATGCAAAAATGCAGACTTTAAATCCCAGTGGAAAGTATGGAAATCATGTAATGCTGTCAATGCGAGTGCGGAACGGATCGCATCGCGGCTGGCGACAGGGCTGGAAAGGTCATGTGGATAGTAGTGTATACCTGATTCTTGTTGGTCACCTCGAATGGTGCAACGTACTTTGCGTAGGGTGGGTTCACCATTGTTGGCTTTCTTGAGCTTAAGGACCTTTGTGACTGGGAGAAGTTTGGTGTTTGACGGTATGTTGGATTTGGGTATGAAGGTGAGTACGCCTCTTGCTTCTAGGCTGTCTAATTAGTTGTTCCACGCGATTTCCCACTGAGAGGCATCTGGAGCTTGCCTAGCTTGTTTGATGTTCTTTGGTTCTGTGAATACTGTGGGTGCATGAGCATGATAGGATGATGGTAGTGTGGTGCATATGGAATCGTTGTTGGGATTATATATCGTGAAGTCAGCCATGCGGCATCGCTAACTTTGCTGTTGGCACGATTTTATATGAAATAGTGCCGCTCGTCGCTTCGTCCAATGTAATGAACGAGTGTCGCACGAGGGTGGAGTATGTGATGTAGGGCTGGGTCGTGAACGAATCCCTGCCAGGCATTATTACCATTTGGCACACAGTGTGTGCCAAATGGTAATAATGTGTGCACTTCGGGAGTGTAGTTGTTCCAGAGCGCGATTGGTAATTGTCCATGGGCGGAGTGTGGTGTATGATTATATGTGTCCGCGGCTGCCATCGCCGCGTATTCCCAAAGCGTGATTGGAAGATCAGAGGAGAGGAGTGTTGCACGGGCTGTATTCATTATTGTGCGATTCACTCGTTCCGCGAGGGAGTTCTCCTGCGGTGTGTGCGGAACGGTTGGATGTGTTTGTACGCTGTGTGTTCTGTAGAATTTTTGGAGTTCATGCGAGTAATACTCAAGGGCATTGTCGGATGTGATGTGCTTGATGACATAGGTCGTGTGAGCCGTGGTGTCGTTGATGTGGTGTATGAGATGTGTCGCGGTCATGATTTGGTTGGCATGCATCGGAGGGTTAGGAAGCGACTTCCTTCATCGAGGAACGTGATGAAGAAGCGATTGTTGGTGAGGGAGGTTTCCGGAAAGGGACCGCACACATCTGTGTGCAGGTGGCTGCCGATCGAGTGGGAACAGTTGCGTCGCCGGAAGGGAGCTGCATGGGTTTTGCCTTTTGCGCAGCCTGAGAAGGAGAACTAGCGAGGAGGAGGGCGTAAGAGTGAGCGAAGCATATGCGGTACCAGTCTATGTTTGGCCATGTAATGGATCTTTTGAGGGTAAATTTGATTCCGTTTCAAATGCCATGTGTGGTAGTCCCGAATTGTAGAAGGGAGGTCGGCTTTGATGCGTGGTCTTGGCTTGGTCGATATTCTTGACTTCGGGGCAGTAGACGTTTTGTGAATTTTCTTGTGTATGGACGTGATTGTCTTTGAAGGATGTGAAATATGTTTCTTCTGAACTGTTTTGTTGGGTATGATCGGGGTATGCGATGGTGGGCGACCAGTGGTACTCAGTTTCGTGGTGTGCTTGCGTTTTAGTGGGAAAGCTCTTGCTGTGTGGCTAGAGGCAAGCGTTCGTGGGAGTTTTTTCTTGCTGCGCTTTTCTTGTATTCGTAATTGGAGGGGCGTGTGCAAGCGATATAATACGTCGCTTGATTTAGGTATTGCTGCAATGACTTCATTCTTTGGTGGAGGGTAAGTTGGTATTTTAATGTAGGCAAACTCGTTTTGAAACAGTACGTCGTGTTTCTTGGCGACTTGTCCGATGGAAAGTAGGTTTGACTCAAGGTGAGGAGCTACGAGGACATTATGCGGTGGGAGCTGACTCGAACTTGTGAGGGGGTGTGAGGTATGGCCACGGTGCGTAGTGATGGAGGGATGGCGATCTGCACAAATTGTGGTGGAAGTGTTCACGGGGAGTCCCGGAGGCGGTACGGTTAGATGTGTTGGATTAGCTCCCGAGTCGAGAATATACGAGTTGGGTAATTCATGACTTCATCTGAAGATGAGACGTGTGAGAGGGGCAGATTGGTTTCATTGGTGGAGCTGGAGGGAGCTGATGGAGTCGTTCGATGAGCCTGAGAAAGTTGAAAAGAATTGTTGGATGTTAGGAAGCTCTCAAACATTTTGCGCATATTGCAATTTTCTGTAGAATGGGTGTCTGTGCCGTGGTATTTGCACCAACGTCCGTGACGGTTGAATGGGCGTGGAATGTTGTTGGCCGGATGGAAGTTGTGTTGTCGGGAAGGTTTGTGGTTTCGATCATAATTGCGCCATGGGTATGAATGGCGATGGCGTCTAGGGTGTGGAGGTGGTGTTAATGTGGAGAGGGACGAGCACGAAGACGGATACTGTCATGTTTTGTCATCATTGAAATGACTTGATCAAGGGACAGTGGTTTCTTTGGATGTAAGTCCGCGTGAGCAGAAATGATCTGTAGAAGTAGTACCCAATCTTGCTTGTCTTCAAGGCCATCTAACATGAACCTCAATGTGGTTTGTTCGTTTTCGATATCAGGATATGCTGCGCGTATCATGAGAGTGCGGAGTTGGTTTTGTTTTTCGATGTATCCTGAAATAGGGAGTGTGGGATCACAGTGTATGTCGCGTGCTTTACGACGTAGATTGTCCGGTGTGTGTTCCGGATTCGGGGAGGAGAGGATAACCTTTATTTCGTTGTATAGCAAATGGATTTCTCCATTAAACTCATTTTCCGTGAAGTGTTGCATGACTTCTGGAGATATCGTGGACAGGACTAAGAGCTGTGCTTGTGCATGTTTCGTGCAGTGTTCATTGTGGATAGTGGGATCAGCAGATTCTGGAGTGGGCTGATATAAGTAGTTATACTCCTTGTGATCGCGCGAAGTGATCAACTGTTATACGCCATGGGATGAAATTGCCTGACGTGAGTAATGGTATTTCTAGTTGATGCTGAATGGGGACAGTTGTTGTGGTTGAAGTCATGATAAATGAGCTCTGATGAGTTGCGTATGTGGTAGGTTGATTCGACGCCGGGATGGTTGATCGGGGGCGGGTAGTAGCCGTGCTTTTTGAGCAAAGGGTGCAGTGGTTCGCGCTTTTGGGCGGTGGTGTGCGCTGTTGCCGGATTTGTTGAGTGGCGCAGGGTGTATTGGGAAAGATGGTGGATGAGGTGGGTGGGGTGTAAAGAGGTTAGCGTATTGGGCTCATAACCTGTGACAGAATCGATGTTCCTTGGCTCCTTTATTGTTGCGCTGATCTCGACGGCGACTATAACTAGTTAGGATCACTGTAAGTACTGTAAATAATTCGTCATTGATGGTATGGCAGGGCAGAGAGAATGCTGAAATTATGGGATTAGCCTAATCCCCTAATTCTCACGTCAGCAGACCACGACAACTCCATTGCAATCCCGAAATCACAAAAAATGGTGAAACCACTTGATTGTCGCCAAGTTATCGGAAACACGGTCCTCGCCCCTGCCAGACAACTGACATCTATCTCCAAGTGTCGCAGGATGTATGGCGCCGGATGGAAGACAAAGATGATATCCAGAACTGTCATTCCAGTCATTAAGGAGAGAGGCAACAAGCGATTGATGACATGTATCGAGGCTGAGTGGGAGCTAGCCGATGGTAAAAAGGTGAAAGCCCTGCGTCTCAGCAGTCTCAAGGCACCTGCCGATGATACAGAAGAAAAAGTAACAGAAGGGGAAGTTTAAGCTCAAGAGACCAGGAGTGACGAGAATGAGGCCGAAAAATCAGATGCAGTCACGCCGCAAGAACGTGACATGAGTACGAGTGAAATACTCTGCCATGTGACACTGAGTCAACCGGTGAGCCAATTGTCATCTGCAATGACGTAGAATGGACCGTGTCTGATGTATCAATGCAAATGAATTTCTGGCGCCCCACTCGGTCGTGGAGGGTGATTGGTCTACTGAATGAGATAATATTTGAAGGGCACGGCCCATTAGATATGACACCGTATGACTATTTCCAGTGGATGTTTCCGATGGGATTTTTGAGCACTATCGTCTCATACTCCAATTACGAGCTGGAAAAGCGGAATCTAAACCTACCTCGCTGGGAGAGATCCTGAAGTATTTTGGAGTCATTGTACTCATGTCACTCTGGAGTAGTTAGTCTGGGACTAAATACATTTCCGTACCAATGTTAGAACACATCATGTCATGCAAACAGTTTGAAGAGTTGAGACAGTACGTGACTTAATCCAAGGTTAGTGACGAAAAAGACCGGTGGGGTGTCATATCCGAGTTTATCACCGCCATCAATGACCACACAAGCTCTCAGGTATTCCCTTCCGATTCAATATGTGTCGGTGAGATTATGTCAAGGTGGTATGGTCTGGGAGGTGACTGGATCGACATTGGACACCCACATTGCGATGCAATGGACCGTATAAGCTCACATCCATTCTCGGGCTTATAAGCCCGAGAATGGATGTGAGCTTGAAACTGCATCATGTGGCAATAGTGGCATAATTATCAGGATGGATGTGGTGATGTCAGCTGAGGAGACGCGTGGAAAATCATTCGATTCCGAAACGACGCATGGTGCTGCCGTCACATTAAGGCTCGTCGAGCCATGGTTTTATATACACTGCCTGGTGTGTGTTGATTCATACTTTTCCTCTGTTGAAACGGCAGAAATACTCTTCAAGCATGGACTACGTTTCACTGGTGCCGTCAAGAATGCCACAAAGGGATACCCGCTTCAGCATCTGTCACACTTGTAGGGCTGATCAAAGTCCTGGACCAAGTCCAAATATTGGACAATTCGGATTCTACGGACTGTAGCCGGTCCACACAGAAAGGATTTGAACTGTGACTAGTGACATACATAAAAACGCGAACCGAACCAGTTGTGCAGAGAACGGATAGAAGCGACAGCAATTTCATATGATCCTCCGAAGGACTGGACCAGTACGTCTCCACGTAGAACAGGACCGGACCGAGAGATTCACCATTCGGACCGGTTTCGAACCGAATCAAAGAGGTACAATCGGATTTCATTAGGACCCGATAATCCTTTCAAACGCTGCATTGGAAGAAAATTTACCCTTTCCTGCTACTGAAAAATCTGTTCCATGCCTTCAACAATACACATGCAGATATAGATTCATCAGATAGAGATGACCTACTAGCGCTTACAACATTACCACTTAGCGAAAATAGGGATTCACCAGCTGCAGATGTTGCTTGCAAGGAGAGGATATCCCTAGCCACGATAGCAATTGAGGGGAAGCGGCTCTCATTCGTCTTCCACCATAACAAGGGATCAATAGACATATCACCAATTGTTGTGGATTGTATATATCTCGAAATCTCATCATAAGGACTGGAAAGAGGGTGTTGGTCTTCACTCAGTATTTTAGCAAGCACACCACCCTTCTCCCCTTCTCTATTTTTCTTTTGTGACGCTTCGTCAACGACATCACAGACGAGGTTAACATTACGCCGAAGAACGCCATAATCATTCAGAATGTCATTCGAAAACCTTGGGTCCAGTATGCGAGCCAAATTAGCGGTCTCAGAACATATTAATTCTTTGTAGTCTTCTAGTCTTGTCATCATCTTCTTTGTAATTCCTAGCAACACATTGTCATTGACAGCCACAGCCCGCTCACATTTCTCCATCAATTTCTGATATGCTGGTGAGCAAATAATTAGGGTAACATACAGTGAACCAGACTGATGTTCACTTATACTGGCTGCAGTTTCCAGAAATTCAGCAACTCGTTTTGCTCGATCCCAGTCAGATTCTGACACAATGTATTCATGCAGCTCGCGTACTCGATGTGCAACTCCATTTAGTACATTGCGAACTTTGTACGCATTCAGAAGCATTTGATAAGTAGAGGACCATCTGGCTTCCACATCTAGACAAGGGATCGTAGCATAACATGAACCCATTTCTTTCTTCAAAGAGTCGAACATATCTCGCCGTTTTGTGGAACATCTTATCGATGATATGAGCTTTCTAATTGTCCAAAATTCATCATGAACCAGACTGAAACACTCCCTGACTGCCAAATTGATGACATGTGCTACGCAACGAGTGTGTACCTGAACTAAATTATTTTGACTACTCGTTTGTAATGATCTGTACAGAATGCGTACTCCAGCCACGATATCACTCCCATTGTCAGTCGTTATAGAGATAAATTCTGAACTTATGTGTAATTCATCCAATACTTCGCTTAGAATCGTTGCAGCAGATTCACCTGTATGTGGTGTTGGGAAAGGCTTGAAGTCTAGAGTAACTGCTTTGAGATTCCAATCGTGATCAATCCAGTGCACCGTGATGCCGATGTATCCCTTGAACACGCGGGAAGACCAGGCATCACACGTAAGAGAAATTTTTCCTGGTACAGTAGCCAACAATTACTTCAGCTGTGCTCGTGACTCTGAAAATTCATTAAGAACTCTTCGACGGATTGTGTGCCGTGAGGGTAAATCATATCGGCTATCAAGCGTTCGCAAAAGTGCAGCGAAGGAAGAGTTCTCAACAAGTGAGAACGGCAAGCAAGCGTCGGTAATGAAGTGACATATTAATTTTGTGTAACGCTCATCAATCTCTTCTCTAGGTGTGAATGAAACACTGCGAATGATGCCATCCGCCGAAAATGTTGTTTGTCGATCGTCCAGTAGAAAACTGTGTTTCCGCTGCGCATGCCTCTTGAGAGTACTAACTCTTGATCTCCTACTGAATGGTTGAGTGCAGAGCATACATTGTATGGTTTCATCACCATTGCGTTCTGTCTTGGTGAAAAAGTTCCACACGTCGCTCTTCTGTTTTTTGCATGCCGGCTCAGAAACACTCTGGGAGTTTGTCGAACCTTGAGATAGCGGGGGAAGGGAAGCACTGGAGCCAATAGTTTTGTCGAGAGCGATTGTGATCCTTATTGTGACGGTTGATTGGTACGGAGACTCTTCGTCGAAGAGTGGATCCTTCGTACATATTTTGGAATCTGCACACAATTATTTTATTGCGTTCAAATGACCTATCGAATACAGCTTTGCGCAGAACCTAGCCCCCTCGGTCTGGACCGGTCCCAGCCACCTTCTTCCTGAACCGGCCGGTCCTGAATGTTTTATTTTCGAGCCGGACGGAGGAAGTGAGACAATGCCGATGGACTGTTGAGCAGGACCGAAGGTGGTCCCAGTCTGATTTCGAAAATCTCTCTACGATTTGGGGACTAGGACCATCTGTTCACGGTGATTGCGATACTGGACTTAAAACACCTGGACCGGTCCAGGACGAACCGGACTGAGGACTTTGATCACCCCTACACACTTGGAGATTTCGGGAAAGGGTGAACACGTGTCTATGGTTGCTAAAGATAGGGAGGGCCCTGATCTGATGGCAGTGATGTGGATCGACCGTGACAGAAGGTACTTTATTGGTACAGCTGGTACTACTCAGCCTGGGACGCCAATATTCCGAGAGCGTTATCGAAGCAGGAATGGCAGGACATGGAAGGAGGAAATTGATATTCCGATCCCACAAGTATGTGAGGCCTATTATGTGACTTGCTCGCAGGTTGACTGTCACAACCGATGTCACCAAGACAACCTTTTGCTGGAGAAGAAATTTGAAGTCAAGGAATGGTCGGAACGTATCAACACGTCGCTTTTGGCCATATGCGTCGTGGATGCCTGGAAGCTATACTGTGGAGCCATGAATAACAGGGGCAGGATGACACCTCATCAGTTCTATACACAATTGGCTGAAGGACTGATTGAAAACTCCATGGATGCAATTGGATTACGTCAGAGAGAATCAGATGCACCTGATATGGAAGAGAAGGAGAGCGGTAGTGGCATTGGAACTCATTTGACACCGACTACTCGAACTCGCAGGACTTCCAATGGTAGGCATAGCAATGCTATCTATCAAGGTCGCTGCGATATTTGCAAGGGAACGAAGAAACCAATGTTCGTATGTTCTACTTGCAAACGACTATACCGAAAGGATGTCTTTATATGTCACCACCAGAAAGGCCGTGATTGCTTCAAAAAGCATGTCGAGATATGTCACGATCTTTCTTACGAAGGTCCTTTTTAATAGGTTTGCTCTCTCTATAGAGTTTTCAGTCATTTATTGAAAATATGCTCAATTACATTAGTTTATTCATGAGAACAGGGACAACTACCAAAAAAACAAAAATTGATCAAGAATGTCCTTTTCCGTAGTAAATTAATGAAATCGTCAAAGGTCCAGTATTTGATCAAAGACCGACCTATTTCCTAATTCATACATCTCTTCCTGAGCACTAGATCAATTCCGAAAAGATCTGTTCCTCTAGAAAAAGATGCTTCATAGCGTATAAATAGAGTCTTCTGCCTTGTACAACAGTACCAACACTCTCTCACCACACTCATCACCCTTTCATATCACTAATCTTCAATTTTTCAACGATGCAACGCTCCGATGAATTTCGCACCTTGCGCATGTTTTCTGAAGTATCTGAGGAGCGCAGAGAGCGAATTACGGCGTAACAAGACGGCCCGCGCCCAGAGATCGTAGATGAAGACAAGTCATCCAGCCCCGTGATGGATGGATTTTTCGAGGAAGAAGGCGCAAAAGCTATCAAACAGATGACAAATTTTACATCATCCTAATTTGGATCTCTCAGGAAGACTATGGTTAATCATGTGAAGTCCAAGTGGAAAGTTGGAAGAGGCCGCAACTCTGACCAAGAACCAAATGATGCATTGTTCATGACTCTTTCAGTACTCAAGCACGGTGGCACGTGGGATTACATGGGTAGGATGTTTAAAAACAAGGGCCCGGCATTTGAGAAGCTTATCATGGGGTTCCTCAAAGTGGTATCAGGAGAGCCTTTTAAGAGACTCGTGGCTAAATTAAGGGCCAAATACGGTATGGAGAAAGAGACTGAGGAAAAGAAAACTTTTCCAAGTTTCCATACTGCAGGTATGCCACTGATGTCACATTTCAGCAGACGAATCGTCCAACTGGAAATATACAATAATCTAAACCATACTTTAGCGGCAAGCACAATATGTACGGTTATAAGGTTGAAGTTTCAGTTATTCCACGTGGCTTCGCCATTGGGTGCACTACGCACTATTCAGGGTCTATTAATGACATTGATATCCTTTATGACAACCTTGGATTTCATGAACTGGCTTTGAAGAATTCTTCAAAGCCAGTTCATCCTTAGGGATGAATCATCCGAAGTGGAAGATCATGGATATTTTGTTACTAAATATCCCGATCAGTGGGGCATATTAGCGGACAAGGGATATAAAGGGGAGGCACATCACATTCGGCTGATTCATCCAATGAAAAAGCCTACCAGTCGGGACCTTTTCCTCCGTGAGATACAGATGAACAATGAGATTTCAAGTGATCGCATCATCGTAGAGAACTTCTTCGGTCGTCTACTCCATGGCTACACAACGGGACGGCTACACCACGGGACGAGGCTACGACCTCCGGGACGATGGGTGACGTAGGTCATGAGTCCGATGCCGCTGCGTCATCGCCACGAGGGACATCAGTCTTAGCTGCCTCGATAGGCGGAACGGGCGCCACCGGGTGAGACGATGAGGCAACAGCCTGCGACGTAACGGCATGAACCATCACAACGGACGAGGCGGGCGCGACGGACGCTTCCGTCGCTGGCGGCCCACCGACCCTGGCGAGGGAGGGAGCGCCCTGCAAAGGGTTCCTCGTTCCGCCTCCAGCTGAGCCGGCGGGCCGCGGAGTGTTGGTATCGGTACTGGGCTTAGTAACCATCGTGGTTAGTTCGTACGAAACGAAGACGAAAAAGTGCAACGAGGACGAAGACGAGAGCCACGCGGGAAAAACGAAACGAAAGGGCGAAGGACGTGGAGGTGACCAGGAGTACCCAGTGGGGAAAAAGGGACGTAAGAGGAAAAAGCTGCGAGCCAACGCGACGGCGAGCGAGTGAAACGAAAAGGCAACGGCCTAAGCGATGATGATGAAGGGATGGGAAGCGACGATCACTATACCTCTGAGCCGCGGCTAGAATAACCCTCTGACGACTGTTGTCGTATTGCCCGTTGGCACGAGATACACTAGATTGCCGCCGCCTACGTGCGTATCCCGCTGATCCAAAACACACCCGCGTTGTGAACTGGGAACTGCATTCGATTGCAGAAAACGCTTACGCGAAGCATTGTAGAACGATGCCAACGGGCCGGCTCCGATGATTTGGAAGCGAAGGGAGCGCTCACGCGCGCTCCAACGCCGTGACCAGCCGGACCAAGTTCGTTTAAACGAGATTTTTCGGGACAATTGCGACGTTTGCAATTGTACCCAAATAGGCGCCAAATCCACGTGTCTCAGGCGTATCCTGACGGGCCTCGCGTGGCCAGGGCGTCCACGTGTGAAGGTGGGGCTGTGTAGCATACCTGGCAATTTCGAAATTGCGATTATTTACGACTTTCCGCGGAATTCGAATTTCGGCGGACTCGAACAATGACAGCAATGTACAAGCATTGTTGGCGCGTTCACGCCCGTAACCGGCTCACGTATGCAATGAACGAGGTGGTACGCGGCCAACGGACTAACGGGCCCATGCGCGTGACCCACAAGGTCCTTTCCCATTCGGGGGCGTTACAAGTAGTGTTTACACTGTAATGCGACGCCATCTTGGCTAAATATGTATTGGCGTTGTGCCGGGAGGGAAAGAGGACAAGCATCGAACGAGAAACGGCTCTAGTCTACGACTGACTTCCTAGGTTTCGCGTTTACGTTTTCGCCTAACGAGGCTATCATCTTCCGTCGAGCTGCGCACTCTCCACCCACTGCTATACGTGAGGCTGATCGCGTGTAGTGCCTACGGGCTTGGTTGAGAGCGCCTCCGGTGACGTGCCACCTCTTTCATCGGGCGTAATCCACGCGTCGAACGTTGCGTCGTGACGCTCGTGTCTACCTGCTAACCTACTCTACCTTTCTACCAATACAGTCAAACACCAGCGGGTTTCAATGTTCGTTGCTTCGTTCGTAGAACAGCGTGTCCATAGCTCGTATCAGCTAACTTCACCAAACTGCGTACCACAGTAGTGAAAACCCCGTCTTCGGTTACAAAGCTCTGACATTCCTGTGAAGAATGGTGAAATGGTAGCTGCCAATAACCTTGGCATAAGTCCATTGTTGCAAAAGAATTTCCTCCAGTAAGCTTGATACTTACCGATTCGAGGTCGAGCATCGGCCAAACATAAGGAATGGTCTGATTATTAACCGGCCTTAGATCAACAGTAAATCTGAACTTCTCGACACCTTTCTTAGGAACTATTAACGGCGCACAAGCCCACTGGCTTGTGTTGTTTGGGTATACAAGTCCCAATTTAACCATCTCACTTACCTTCTTTCGTAAGAAAGACGTTTGACTCGGCGAATATCTTCCTAGCTTAACACGTACCGGTGCTGCCTCGTGCTTTAGCATAATTCCCATCGGTTCAATTGCGGCTGGATGATCTGCCCCCAAAGAGGTGCGGAAGATATCAGCAAATTCAAACACTAAAGAACGCATATTTGCGTGATAATCCTTTGGTAGTCCATTGTCAATTGCATCTTCTATCAACCTGTTGAGGTAGTTTTGTGTAGTAACTCGATCATTGTGTCCTACTGGTAGGCTCGTATCATCAAATTCATTCCAATTTAGTCCTTGACCTTCACCAGCCAGTAATTCGTTAGATGTATCATCGACTGAAGGACCATTTCGAGGAATAATTGATGCACTGCTAGCAGAGTTACCATCATTTACATATTCTTCACGCTCATCAATTGGCAAAGGTTCTTTGTCTTGCTGCAATGGTGCTAGAAGTCATCTTGGGAGCGCCTCTTTATCACACTTTATCAGATTTTCTTGAGCATCTTGATCCACTGTGAAACCGACATGAGAGAAATCTGCATCACGATTCTATCATGATGCAGATTTCTCTATCACTATAGTACAGTGTTCGTACAGCAGACAAATTCTTGTCCAGATTAAATCCAATAGATTGTAATAGCGGCCTTGATAAAAGTACTTCGGGCATTGGAACATCAAGTAGAAAAAATTAGACGTTTCGAAGTCTTAATGGTCGTTGTGGTAAATTAATGGTGATTGATACGCACACCTTCCTGTTTGCAGTGTACATCAATATTGTAGACAGTATTATTAAACAGATCTTGTACATTGTAATGGGGGTTTTCATCGGTTAGACGTTATTGAACTGAACCGCCTCATAGCTTCTTTGGAAATAGACGGATGGATCGCGAGGTTAAGACCTTTTTCGAGGACGGTCCAGACGACGAAGGCCAGAACGTTCGGACCTCCATTACGCTTCCAGCTAAGGATCAGATAGAGTTATATCAACGATGTTATAGAGATTATGTCCCTCGCATGATGCTAAGAGAAAATCGCGTAGATTAGCTCGTTAAAAATTAATATATTGTTTCTGTGAAATCCATGGAGAAGAGGAAGAAGTTTCAAGTTAGCCTTTTAGTTACGTGTTTAAGATTCTACTCCATGATCTCACCAAAATTGATGCAACCATAGTTTCATCTGAAACGGATGATCTTGAGGGCGAAATGATGTTACTAGAAATTGAAAAACATGCCTCTGAAGCTCCCGAAGATTCCTGAATTGCTGGCACACTTTTCTCTGTCTCTGCAACACATGGAAACCTAATTTCATTAGTTTTCCACCACAATAAATGGTCTATTTTCAGATCCGCAACTGATTAGGCCTGGAAAAACTTTCTGATTTCATCAGATGGACCAAATAGCGGACTCTACGCTTCTTCTATTAGTTAAGCTGGTCATGATTCACTTCGCATATTTTTGTTCCCATCTAGGCTGTTGTAGCCAACTTCCCTTGACAAAGCCACCAATTTAACATTTCTCCGCAGGAATTCTTCATCCCTCAATATGTCCCCCGGAATCCGCGGATCCAAAGCTCGCGCCAGCTCAGACATCTCAAAACAAATGACCCCCTCGTAATTTTCCAATTTCCCAAGCATTGCCTCGGCAATTGATTTTAGAATTCCATCTTCGTTTCCAATTTCCGTGCGACATCTCTTGAGCAGCGCATTGTAAGCACATACACTGAAACTTAAAGTGATGTATAGGGGGCCAGACTGAATCTCTGTTACAATAGCTGCGAGTTGCAGAAACCCACAGATAGTTTTAGCTTTCCTTCATTCTTCATCAGAAACAACAGAGTCACTCAGTTCTGGAACAAGATTGGGAACTGCATTCAGAACTGCCCTGCAATTGTACGCATCTTTAATCATGCAGAAAGTAGAAGACCATCTGGTTTCAACATCCAGGCCAGGTAATGTTACTTCAATTTTTGAAACGTTCAATTTTCTCTGCTTCAAAAATATCACAGCGCTTTACGGAGCCTCTGATGGAGCTGATTGTAGTGTAATGCCCGGAGGAGGGGTTCCCTACGGCACAGCGTGAGGACAGTTCGAAATCATCCTAGTCCTGCAAGGTGGTAGAGCGTCAAGTCTCCGGTGTCTCGTAACGAGTTGTAAGTCCGTTCCGGAGACTCTGTTTGAATCTGAGGGATACAGTCACTTGTCAAGTTCCTAGAGTATTTTGTTTCGGTTACTGAGGAACTCGAGAACACGAAAGGGTAGCAACGAGGTATGGTTACTGAAATGGTGGTCCATTTGGCAGATGCGAACCATAAGGAAAAGGAAGTGGTTTACTGGGCACAATGTGAACCGAAAGGGGAGGAAAGAGAAAGAAAGACGACCGGTTAGGTGCCGATGGCTGAGCACACCTTGTGCGAGGGCGGAGCCTTGGATTGGTATATCATCGGGCGGTCACCGACTTGCTTTGGAAACGGGGGAGCCACAGTCCACTGCCAGTCACCGATCCGGTACTTCGGAATGGGGAGAGCGGAGCTCGATGGTTGATAGGCCGTAGGCTACGGGGTGTGTTGGATGGCCACAGCTGATGAGCCACCATGGCGAAAATGCCACCGGCATGCGCAGAAGTGGGTGGTCGTAGGCCGAAGTACGGTAGGGGTGAGAAAAATGAAACGAGATATCGAAACGCAAGTAACAAACGAAATAAACGGAAAAAAGAAACGAAAAAAGGGTTGAAAGGGAAAGAGAACTTCCGCGGTCACCGCACTGATGAATCGACGGTTGTGATCGGGGTCCGGAAGCGCACCAAGCGTAATGAGTCACAGTCACAGACGAAGTGCAATCTGCAGAAAAGGTGGGTACCACTCTAGCAGCCAACTCCCGGATACTTCACAATCCCAAGGGTCGAAAATACCCTTGGTATAAATATGGCTGCTGGGGTCGGCGACGACCAGCGAAACCCCCGAGAAATCCTAAAATACACTAAAATACAAATGAGTAGCTAAACTAAAACAAATTACAATATTTCGAATAAATTATGTGCTATGGACAGACTGTCAGTGATATCTCAATGAATAGAACGGGACCAAATCCAAAGTGCCACACGTGTAAGGTGTGTCGCACTAAACTGATTAGAGACCGAATAGCAGCTAATTATCTGTGAATCAACTTCATTCATTCTTTGACTGCCAAATTGATGACGTGGGCAATACAGCGGAAGTGAAAGTTCTGCAATGTACTTTAGTTACCAGAACTAGACTTCAGAACATTATGCAACTTCATGACACCAGCACAAATGTAACTCCTATTATCTGTAGTGATAGATTTCACCTTTTCATTCAGCCCCCATTCCATAATATCTTCACGTAAAAGAGCCCAGGTAGCTCTGCCGGTGTGCGGGGATTCAAACCGTTTGAAATCAAGCACAGCGCTTTGGACCTCCCACATGTCATTTATCCAACTGACAGTAATGCACATGTAGCCTCTAAATACACGCGAGGACCATGCATCAGATGTTAGGCAAACTGTCTTGGCTTCTCGGGAAATCAGGTTTTTCATCTTCGAACGCATTTCACAATGGTATTGCAGTGCTTTTCATTGGGCTGTGACACGGCAGGGTACCTTGTATGTGGGATCGATAGTATGAAGAAAGGGAACAAATTTTGCATTTCCAAAGGAAGCAAATGGAAGTGATTCGTTGATTATCCACAAGCATAATTGTTTTGTTAGACTCTCTTGTCTCTTTTCCAATGGAAGGGTAGAAGAACTGACAAGCTGCCCGTCAGTTGATAGTTTTGGTTTGTCTACTGCTCTCATAAATGGAGTGCAATTCTGAGATGTGACGTGCGAGCGTGCTGTCTTGCGATTGTATTTCCTGCAGCGGAGCATGCACTCAGTTTTTGCACTGCTATTCAAGACGATTTCCTTGAATTATTGCCAAACTTCACTCATCTTGGATCTATTGACTCTTTTTCGACGTGGCGACTGCGAGCTCGTGGAAACCGTCCGTAGAAGAGTTGTGTTCGATGTTGCATTCATGTTTTGAACAAAGAAGTGCTATGTACATTCTGCCGTGAAGACCGGGAGATGATGAAATATCGTTTTATGTTTAGTCTGCAGAGAGCAGAAGTATCTATTCTGCTCGGAGCTCAACTATCCATTATTATTGAAGACGTTTCACTCTTCACCTCTATTGTAGTAGATTGTCGAACAATGATACGTTCGAGAATGTGAGGAAACGGTCCAGCGGTCTAATCCAACTTCCCCCACAGGGCTTGTGGACCGATAAACTAGACCGTAATAGGAATTGCGACCGTCAACCGTTACGTAATTTTTACGGATCGGACCAATGTTTATTCGTGATATGACGGACCGCTCTGGTTTGGGCCTTGTCGGCTTCAACTGGAAAGACCGCAAACCGATTACACGTCTACTCTTCACCGAACTGGTAAACTGTCAGGATATATTCAGAGTACTACAGCAGCAAGGTAGGTCACAGTGGACACATGTGCTAATCGTTGTGTTGTTCTCACATGTCATGGCCCATTATCACGCAGATTCTCCGTTGCGAGTAGGCCTGTGCAAATTCGGCGTAGTATACCTGGCAATTTCGAAATTGCGATTATTTACGACTTTCCGCGGAATTCGAATTTCGGCGGACTCGAACAATGACAGCAATGTACAAGCATTGTTGGCGCGTTCACGCCCGTAACCGGCTCACGTATGCAATGAACGAGGTGGTACGCGGCCAACGGACTAACGGGCCCATGCGCGTGACCCACAAGGTCCTTTCCCATTCGGGGGCGTTACAAGTAGTGTTTACACTGTAATGCGACGCCATCTTGGCTAAATATGTATTGGCGTTGTGCCGGGAGGGAAAGAGGACAAGCATCGAACGAGAAACGGCTCTAGTCTACGACTGACTTCCTAGGTTTCGCGTTTACGTTTTCGCCTAACGAGGCTATCATCTTCCGTCGAGCTGCGCACTCTCCACCCACTGCTATACGTGAGGCTGATCGCGTGTAGTGCCTACGGGCTTGGTTGAGAGCGCCTCCGGTGACGTGCCACCTCTTTCATCGGGCGTAATCCACGCGTCGAACGTTGCGTCGTGACGCTCGTGTCTACCTGCTAACCTACTCTACCTTTCTACCAATACAGTCAAACACCAGCGGGTTTCAATGTTCGTTGCTTCGTTCGTAGAACAGCGTGTCCATAGCTCGTATCAGCTAACTTCACCGAACTACGCACCACACTCGGTCTTTTTCAATACTTTATTTGGGCCTTAGTTTAGCCACGAGCACCATATAAAGCTCTCCTGATACCACTTTGAGAAGCCCTATGATAAGCTTCTCAAATGTCGGGCCCTTGATTTTGAACATCCTCCCCATGTAATCCCACTCACCACCGTGCTTGATTACTGTAAGATTCATGAACAAGACGTCCTTTGGTTCATGGTCAAACTTGCGGCCTCTCCGTTCGTTCCACTTGGACTTCACATGATTAACCATAGTCTTTCAGAGAGATCCAAATTCGGATGGTGTAAAATTTGTCATCTGTTTGATAGGTTCTGCGCTTCTTCCTCGAAAAATCCATCCATCACAAGTCTGGACAATTTGTCTTCATCAGCACTCTCTGGTCATGGGCGGTCTTAGTACGCCGTAATTCGCTCCCTGCGCTCTTCTAATCCTTCAGAAATCATGCGCAAGGCGCGGCATTCATCAGAGCATTGTATTTTTGCGAAATTGAGGGTTAAGGATATGGAAGGGTGATAAGTGTAGTGAAGGATTCTTGGTATTGTTAAATAAGGTAAAAGACTCCAGTTATACGCTATGAAGCATCTTTTTCTAGAGGAACAGATCTTTTCAGAACTGATCTATTGTTCAGGAAGAGATGTATGAATTAGGACATAGGTCGGTCTTGGATGAAATACTGGATCTATGACACTTTGATTAATTTATCACGAAAAAGGATACTTTTGATCATTTTTTGTATTTTGGGTCGTTTTCACTGACCTCATGAATTATCTAATGAAATTTAGCATATTTTCAATAGCTATCTAAAAGCTCCATTGGGCGAAAAGTGCTAGAGGAGAATGAATCCTGCCCTTCTTTATTCATTATGTCTGTAGTCTTCTATTACATGTTAGTCTGTTCCGTTTTCGTCGGCGTCGCGACGGTGCGTCGGACAGCTGTCTTTTCTTAGCATCCTGACTAATTTCGTCGCTGCCTGTTGGCAACTTACTGTTTGTTAGCATCCTGAAACGCACCCTGTCGCCAAGGGGCGGTGTGAAAATTTGTTCGTTGTCGAGGGGTTCCTGATTTGTATAGAGGTTGATATCCACTGCAATGCAGGGTTAGAAAGTGGCTTTGTAAATACGTAGGCTAACATTTTGTTGTTTGGTGTGTAGAGTAGCCTGATTTGTTGTTTGTTGATGTTGTCGATGATGTGGTGGTACCGTATATCTATGAATTTGCGTTGTTTGGTTGGTGCCGTTTGTATCGCGATTTGTAGGGTGGACTGTGAGTCGGTATATGTGGTAATCCCGTGCTGTTGTGGGATGATGCTGAGTTCTTTGAGAAGTCCAGCGAGCCAGTTCGTTTGTCTCACCGTGTCGGATATAGATATGAATTCTGCGTCACATGTGCTGAGTGTAACGAGGGATTGCCTTCGGGAGGCCCAGTGGATGGGTGATCCATGTAGTAAGTGCAGTGAGCCTGAGATAGACTTTCTCGTGGTCTTCTCGATGGCGAAATCTGCGTCTGCATAGGATATCGGTGGGTCTTCGTGGGGTGTGGAGGGGAAGGAAATTCCGAGGGAGGAGGTATGTTTGAGGAAGCGTATAAGCCTCTTCAGGTGTTTCCAGTGTCGCTGGGTCGGTTTGTGTGACGCGCGGGCGAGGGCGTTGATGAAGAATTGAAGCTCGGGGCGTGTGCAGTCGGTCAGGTATCGCAGTTCGCCGATGACTTCACGGTAAGTGACGGCGGTTATGTCGTCTTGGGTTTCGTCCGGGCCTGGCGGGGATAAGTCAATTCCGTCGGAGTACAGCTTGTCTATGGGTTTTGCGTCGGTCATTTTGTTTTGGTCACTACTGAGCGTATGTGGTTGGGATATGTGGATTCCTTGCGGGGTGTGTGTTACATGCCAGTTGAGGTACGGGGATGGAAAGCCGAGCCGTTTCACGATGTATTTTGTGCAAAGTATCTGGTGTAGCTCGTCCAGAAGCCTTTGATGTGTCGCGCAAGCTAGAAAATCATCAATTGTCATTGCTACGAAAATGTATCCGGTGAATGTGAAGCGTGTGAAGCAGAATCAGAAGGGGTCCGACTTGAGCTTTGTGAAATTGTAAGCAGTGAGGAAGTCGCGGGTGCCGTCGCAGAATATGCGGCCGCCTTGCTTTGTTCCGTATATGTTCCTTTCCATTGTACCTGCTGGTTCCTGGTGTTTGTATGAGCCGTCGAAGAGTGAGTGCTGCTTGATGAATACTGGAATGTGGTGTGTAAATGGTTCGTGGAGGTATGCTGACGTGATATCGAAGTGTTCGATGGGTATGCGGTGAGCGGATGCATGGCAGAGCAGGAGCCGGATAGTGGTCTTGTCTGCTCTGAATGTGACCGTTGTGGCAGGGTCGAAGTGGGTGAGTGGGAGCATCATTTCACTGCGACGTCACATCGAGCATTTCGTTCTATGATTTGGTCGTCGCTGTCGCGTTCGTATCTGTACGTCATGGTGAGCGGTATGGCTTTGGCGTCAGGTGGAATCTGGTGAAAAGTTGTCTATTTGATGGCTTGCATGTCATCGAGCTTTTGCAATTCGGCGTCATGTGCTGCAGCCCATTCTGTCGCGTCTGGGTATTTCTTGGCGCTGCGATGCTATTTTGGTGCGGGCGTGTGGGATGGTATAGGGGGTATCGTTCTGTGGTTGTTCTTTGGTGTAATGGTTGTGAATATCATGGATGGGCGTTGGGTGGGGTCTTGGTCCGAGTAGTATGGGTGGAAGTTGAGTGCAGACATGTAGAGGTCCTTGCCGGTTATGAGGTCCTCTGCCGTGATGGTGTGGATTTCTATACTATGGAGGTATCGAACGGTTAGTGCGCGTGGCTGTAGTTTCGTTTTGGGAGAGAGCACTGGAGCGTGGCCAATTAGGCCGAAGGCGAAGAGGCGTTGGATGTTACTAACATCCACCGATTTAGCATACCAATCGGTGTGAGGGATTCGACCAGTGGTGGATTGCAGTGTCAGGTTACGCTTGAAGGTTGCATCCTGTAGTGCATCGTCCCAAAACGTGTCGGTCAGTTGGCTGAGAGCCAGGTTTGCGCGCACGGCATTGAGTAGCGTTCCGTTTATTCGTTCAGCGAGGCTGTTTTGTTCCGGAGTGTGGGGGACGGTTTTGATGTGCGTGATACCTCGTTGTTGGAGGGCGGTTGTGAGGGACTGTGACAGGTATTCCTTAGCGTTGTCTGTACGGAGGAATCGCGGGTAGGTGCCGTACATGGTGTGGACTTGTTCCAGGTATTGGACAGTGAGTTGGGGGATGTGGGAACGATCCGGAATTGTGTATGTGGTCATAAATCGTGATTTGGTGTCGACAAATGTGACTATGTAGCGGTTACCGTGTCGGGATGTGGGCGTGATCAGGCCGCAGACGTCGGACGAGATGTGGTGCCGAGTTGGTGCGTATGAATTGTCGGTTTGTGTGGGGCTTTGCGTATTTTGGCTATCGCGCACACGCGCAGCACATGAATTTGGGTGGGGCGGTTTCGTCGTTGTTTGCGATGACGGGAAGCATATGGTGTTCGCACATTCTCTGGATTGTCTGAGGGTTGGCGTGTGCCAGTTTGAGGTGTAGGTCACGGTGTGACGTCGATGGTGGGGTAGGTGCCGATGTGGTGGGAGGTGTGGCGCAATTTATGCCGAGAACGCGAACGCGGGTTGAAGCGATATCGTCGAGTTGAGTCCGCGTGCATCCCCGTTTAGTTAGTAAGCGAGCGTACGCGTGGCGATTCAATTACGTGTCACGGTGCGCCTGCGCGCGAGCGCGTGCGATTGCGATTGCGATTGCGATTCTGGCGCCACGTGTAGCGATTTCTACGAATTTCCCGTTATTTCCCCTTCTTGGGATTTTTATGACGAAAGTCTTTTTCCCAGATATTTCCCTTTTTGCGTGCGAGCGCGCGGTCGCCGGCCGGTCGCGCAAGGACAACCTGTCCTAGCTAGTTATCTACTAATGGTTGTTCTGCTTCGCACCTTACCAATAAACAGTCAGCACTTTCGCAGCTACGAGTTAAGCGTTCAGCGCGTCGCGAGGACCGATTGCGTTGGGACGTTGCGTGCGGATTGCTCACGATTGCCGACATACGTGCGCGCGCGCCGCGTTTACCGACCGTCGAACTGCGTCGCACCGCGATACTGCGCGTTGCGTCGCATACCACTAGGCCTGGGATTTACGACCCCTGCGTGGATCGTGTTGAGCTCGAGTTTACTCGATGATCTCAGCCTGAGATCACGGCTTGCGCCGGCCCGCGAATCCCATGTTGCCATCGATCCCTGCGCGTTCCGCCGTTGTACCACCCGATCGCCACCGCGACAGAGCGACGCGCGAAACGCAAGTTCATCAGCGCGATCCGGTTCACCTCGCCCTGACACGGCTAGCAATTCTAGAACTCCCTTAGCGATCTCCATTCCGGCTGGTCCTACAGGAGGGTCTGGCATGGTTTGGGGCAGTTGTGGTGCTTCTGTGTGTACTTGTGATTTTAGAGGGTTGTTGGGTGTTTGTGCGCGTTTGAACAGAGGGGGTAGACTTTGTCTAGTGTCTTTGGGTGCTCGCTGTGGGGGTTTGGGTGTGGTGGTATTTTTGGTGGAGGGTAGGATCGAGGTGGGAGTATGCCGCTGAGGATAGTTTGTGTTGGTGGCGGAGGGGGAGGTTGATACGGTTTTGGGGGAGCAGCGACTGTGGTTTACTGCGGTTTGTGCTGTCGTTGTACTGGGCGGGGTGCGTTGTGTTTGGTCCGCCATGGTCGATCCCACTGGATCTTTTTCTAGCTCCGAGTGTATTGACCTGGGGTATCGGGTGTGGGGCGACGGCTTTTCTTGGATGAAGGTGCGGGTGAGGGCGGAGGTGAGTTGGATGGTGTATTGCGCATTGTTCTGGCTGTACGACACGTGGGTTGTATGACTTCGCGGAAGTTGTAAAGGCCATCATGAAATTCCGCCAGTTTTATTTGTGTTCTGATTCTGTGGGGGCAGAGGTAAGCCGCTTTAGGGGTAAATGTGACGTTTCCATTGTTGGCTGCTATGTAGTGGACGGTGAGGAGGTTGTGGCGTATGGAAGGAGAGCATACGGCGTTAGGGATCTTGAGCGTTGTGTTCTTCGCTCGTATCTGTAGGGGATCGGTATAGGTGATGAGGTAGAGGCGGTTAGCGGCTGTTTTCGTGAAGCGCGTGGGGGTGCAGCGGGTCATGTGTGGTGTGGCCGATGAAACGTGGGATGGGAGTGCTCCGGAGTCTAGTATGAAGGACTTACCCGGCTCGGACACATTTATGTTACTGTGGAAGTCTAAGAACGTCTCTGTGTCTTCCGTCAGCCGTCCGTGTGCAATTTGAGTCACCTCGTGCGCGAACGGCTTGTTGGTGATAGTTTTGGGCTGCTGGCGCGTTGTGCTGTGATGCCTGGGGCGAGTTCGGCACTCATGCGTGTGGTGTGTGTATGAGCGGTGGTATGCACACCATTTGCTGGGGATTCAGTTTCTGGTGTGGCGTGGGATGGGGTACTGTGTGGGGGAGATTGTGTGTGTGGTTTGTGTGTGGTGCCGATTTGCGTATTTTGATGTTGGCTTCCATGCGTCGTAGGCGTACGACGACGTCAGAGAAGTGTATTGGGGTCCAACGTTAGGAGGTCATTTGCGGTGCGGTAGTCTAGGTTGTGACGTAGACCGAGGAGCAAGAATTTAATTGTAGTGCTGTCTGACTCGATTCCAGGGTACTGCGCATTGCGCATTTCGATGCGCATGGTGCCGTGTTTGGCGAAGTACGTGTCGAGATCCATACCGGGGTCGAGGGTGATTGATCTGGTACGTTCTTCCAATAGTTCATGCGGCAGGGATGCGGTGTCTTTGATATGGTTTAGGATGTGCGCTGTGATGAGAGGGGGTGGGGAGGCAAGAGAGTCAGTCGTCGGAAAGACGTGTGGCGATAGATTCTTGTGTGCTCGCTTATATGAGGAATAGCCTTTCCTGGTCTAGTTTGAGTTTGGCGAACGCGTCAGGGTCGGCAGGGGCTGTGGTTCTGGGATCGGGGTGTGCAACGAGGCCGAGGTTGGCTGCGAGGGCCTGGAGCGTTCTTTTCCAGAAGCGATGGTTCGCTGGGGACAGGGTAGGTAGGCGTGTGGATTCCATTGGTGGGGCGGATGGGTCGTCGCGTGATTGGGGGTGCGTGTGGAGAGATCGTGAGTCACAATGGGCAGGAAGTAGCCCATAACCTGCTAGAGGAGAATGAATCCTGTCCTTTACTCATTATGTCTGTTGTCTTCTATTATATGTTAGTGTGTTCCGTTCTCGTCGGCGTCGCGACGGTGCGTCGGACAGCTGTCTTTTGTTGGCATCCTGACATTCTGAAAAAGGCCATTACACCACTTACAAATTTAATATTTTCTGCAGCACGCTTTGTTGGACAATGTGCAGCAATGCATGGTGGCGTTTGGGTCAGTGTAAAGCGGCCATCGCTCGGGATTGACTCGGTGGCCCCACTTCCAGGCCATTGAAAGATGAGGGGAAAGGCTGAGTTGGTAAAGGAAGAGAGACAATTGGATAGATGGCAGGATTACTTTTTCTCTCGATCCTGGATATTTTGGCACCGCCCACAGAAGGCCTATTTCCACGGACCCGGCTCTGGGCACATTCTTTTAGCTTTGCAAATGGCATCCAATTATAAAGCGCCAGGTGCTCTTTTTGAGGGGCTAGATGTTTTGATTAGCAGCCTGCTCGATCTCTAATAAATTCATTGCATGACGCCCAGGTCCAATTTGACGACTGTTAGGTTTGCAACGATTTCTCCCCCGTACCGAAGCTGCGGTACTATTGATGTGAGAGTGTCTCATCTGAGCAACCAAATCAAGTATATCGAAGAAACAATGCAACATCACAGCCTATGATATTGCATTGTTTGTTCCAGTCCGACTATGCTACATAGCCGGTATCACACCGGCTTCTCATGTTGGCAGTTTTGAATGGACATCACACCTGTCAACATGAGTATTCTGTCAATCTTCCTTTTCCTCTCGCTTGTAAACCTTTCTATCACCTCTGCACCTAAACCGTTCAATTGCAATTCTCACGACGCCAAAGAGAGGTTCTTGACAGAGTTGCCAGGCAGCAACTGTCTCTCGCTTCTTCAGAAAAATGGTCAAGCATTCCAAATATGCAAGGAACGCATATGCTATCTCTTCCTTGAAGAAGAGCCCTTCATCCATTTCGATGCCGAGATACTCTCGTACCCAAATACTGAGGACTTGCAAAAACCATTTCGGTGCGACAGAGAGTCTCGTATGCATCATCACCCATCACTTCACGGTGGGATATTCAATCTGGTAGATGAAACATCCGCTAAAGACCAATACTGTGCATGGGCCGGCCCTTTGAGCCAGTGCACCTTCAATGCCCTCGTTGATTTCATAAACGTGATGGCAGAAAAAGGATATCAATTCGCCACACTTAATGTTATGCTGGTAACTGAAAAGCGCCTCTGTCATCTCACGCCAAGTACCACTCTTGTCGAAAGCCCATTGATTCTTGTAGGGCAAAAAAAAAGATACCAATCATGTATCAAGAAAGGAAACATTCTCCCTGCTTACTAGTCCTTTCAAGTTGGAAACATGGGCTATTCTCAGTATCATAGCAATGCTTTTCGCCATAGTGGCTGTTGGTATTGCTTCGAGACTTCATCTCATCCACGGGGGATCTATGAGTATTGCTTTGTTAATATTGTTCGGCAACAGCGATGAAGCTTTTGCGGAAGAGATCCGACCACTTGAGGATGAGCGTTTCTCTACCACTAGTACGAACAGGAATATTCGAAATTCTATGACCCAAATCCCAACACAATATCCAACTATCACAGCGCAAGAAAGAAGATGGATCAGAACGAAATACAGAATAGCTATAACCTTTTTTCGAGTGGGGTTATTGTCCTTCATGGCAATCTTCGCTTTCTTCTATGAACTGGCTCTTGTGAATTTCTTGTTTCAGAACCAATCCCCATATTTGCGGAAGAATATTAGAGATATGGATCGGTCTGATTTGCAAAACTTTGCAGTTTTGAGAGATTCCGGAGTAGAGGATGTTTTGATCAGCATAGGTTCGTTCTGGAGTCGTCATGTCTTGTTCAAAGTTTATTGTTCTCTTCTAACTCTTTTTCTCAACCTTTGTGCGCTTGAATTCCACGAAGTTGACGTTAGTGGGGCAAAGAATGTATAAAACGATATCCCTTGGTTTAGAGGTACCTCCGCGGAAGAATGCTTCCAAGTTATTGCACTTTCATCGTACACATGACGGCTGGAGGATTTGGGGACTTTTTCAGTCCCCCAAAGCGTAGTTGGATACTGTCGGCTTTACGTACTGTGACTAAAATTGTCTTCGAACTACCATTCCGTTGTGAAACGCGTTGTCGCTATCTGTCCTTTCCAATAGCTTCCGACCATTATTCTTACAAACTTAGGTTCAATTGAAACACATTCAACGCTCTGTCCTAGAGTTAATGCCTGAAAAATGTTTCATTATTCCCGTAGAAAGCTTAACAAGTATGGAAACAAGAACAGTCTTTGGCAAATGCGACTTGTTGCAGAAGACACCATTACTCGCTCGCCTCTGAAACGTTTTGGAACGTTCTCAAGGAAAATATTTGACTTAACCTGTTCCATTCGTGTGGGATGAATCCCTAATCCTCGAAAAATTTCCTAGTCCCACCGGACATTTGGTACAATAGATTTTAGAATACGCACAAAATCTCAGCCAATAACTACTGCTCATGCAAAACATTTAGATAGAAACGCCACCAGTCATCAATGTGCATGCACATTCACTTATTTATAGCCAGCAACCGAATATAATTCGCGTCGTGCGATAGCCCACCTCGTATGTATCATGTCACCCCATCTGCCCAGTCGCGACATGTGTTCTTGAGACTTATTTCTTGAACCTATCAATTGGGTACATGTGCAGAGACGGAAGTCCACAAATAAGGCAGCAATGCATATGCTCGACACTGTTTCCTTCTCGAAGAACGCATTGCTAATCTCAACTGCTATGAAATTCTAGGGTGAAACACGTTTTGTACTTTTCCACTGCCTTCTACACATCGGTGAGGGGCTCGGTAAAATTTTATGCTTTCCATTGTCAGCAGGATATCGCGCTCATCTACAACTTTTGCCAGACCGACACAACTTGCCATTCATTGACATGAATTTCCTCTCTATTTTTCTTCTGCTGTCGTTTTCAAGCCTCGCTTGCTCCACTCCGTTTCATCTTCTTGATATTGGAACTTACGGCTCTTGTCCTAGACAACTGGGAGAGCAAATAGTTCAATATGACTCAAATGTATGCCCTGTTATATCAGTGATGAAGATGTTCAGAGCACCTCTTCCCTTGCCGAGTCAGAGAATTTCACACCAACAAAAAACAATTTTCCTTGGCGTCAATGAATACCCAGGTACAAATGAAAAGAAGACAACGGAAAATAGACCAACCCCGCTGATAGACAATTGTAACGCCATGATAATTCTGAAGGACGATGAAATCCTCAAAACGCGCAATTCCTTATATGGTATAACAATTTTCCACTCGATCTGGAAGTTCGAAGAACGAACTTGGTATATTCTTATTCTCGCGGCAACACTACTGATTTTTTCCATGGTTTCCATCACTTTGCTTATCAATACTGTCCACAACATATCTCCTGGTCTCCGTTCGTTTTTCACATCCTTCAGCGACGGTCAGTCACAAGCGATAGAGACGTATTTCCTAACTGCAAAGTACATTCCGATATTAGCCTTGCTCGGAGTCGGATTGCTATCAATTGCAGGCTTTGTTTCGTTCAAAGCAAGGGGTGCAGAGAATGTCTCGCTCCAGAAAAAAACTTCAGGTCTTTCAAGAGATCTCAACCAATCTTTCGCTGTTTCCTTTTCCGTAGTACCATCTCAGGGGTTCACTGGTTTTTCTCTTCAGCCAGAAAGAGGTAAGCGACCTATCACTGTGCCGTACAATCAACTTGTATTGAACTCCATCGAGTTTCACTTCTCAGTCCTGTTCAACATTTGCATCCCGTTTCTAATATATTTTTTCTGAAACGGTTTTACCCATCTGTTTGCAAACATCTGTAGATGGAGTTGGTAATGGGACCAGCAATTTCAAGCCACGTCGTTCACTCGAAAATGCTTGGGCACTTAATTCTGTAGCATTTGATCTGCTTTCCTCAAGAAGCAGAACACCTAAAAATATGTCGTTAGCTGTGAATTTTGGAGTCATAGGAGAACATCTGATCGGAAAACACTCCAATTGTGGTATGTTAACAATGTTTTCAGGAATACATTGTTGTCAGTAATCCAACAGTCCACACCTCCTAACTTCGTGTTTTTCTCGGCTACAGACAAGCTGGAAATTTACAAAACCAAGGAAGATTACAAATTGAACGGTGTATGGCTCTACAGTCCAAGAGTCAACGACACGATCCGTAAACAGATTGACCGTGACATCACCCGACTCCACAACCAAGGGACGGTACGTCATCTCTCTGTACAATACAGATGGGAAAACCGAAAAGTGATATTAACAGGGTTCTTCTGTTATGCGAATTCTGATACAGCTTAGAAAACTGCTGCTTTTGGATGATACACCGGCGTGCAATACCGAAACTAAGAGTATTGGTCCGTTGATCATCCTTGTTCCCGTGGTAATTTTCGTGTTTCCGCCGCTGCTATGTTCGGTACTGGTAATTCTCTTTCGTAGGCCATGGAGTAGGCCAACCACGGCTGAACGAATGGAAAGGGTGTGACGAATTGTAGACCGGCGAAACCTGGTCCAACAGAATTGGCAAATGGCATTGAATGATTGGGGTAAGTTGTTTTCAGTGCCGGATTACTGATATATGGATCTCCAATTAATAACATTATTCAATGTCGTTAATTAACGGGAGAATAACGGCCTATTCAATATACACTGGAGTTCGGTACCATTCAGCATGCGTCTATGCTGAATGACTATTACAGCAGCTGAAACGATCCCGGAATCAGTACAGCACACTGCTTGTCATCACAAGCACCTCGCGGCAGTAGTAGAAGATGTTCGGGGTATAAATACACCAAGGTAGCGATGGTAGTAGGGGAATAGAAGCTAAGCGGGCTCAGGAGCCCTAACAGACGGATTAAAGGAACACGGCTAAGGCTGTTCCAGCTATAGTGATCACTAGCAAGTGAACATCCGGTATTTCCATCCAGTCTGGTAATACAATGGGATCAGAAGGTGAAGCACAGAGCAGTACGACACTGTTCGCACCATCTCAAGCACCCAGAACTACGGAGGCTGGGAAGCAAGTCGAACCAAACTTTTCTCGCACAGCGAGAACAATATTTGCTCAAGGCAAAGGATGCTGAAGAGCAAGGAAGCACATTCAAACCGATATCACTTACTAACTCAGTTGATTTCAAACTGTTGAAGGCACTAGTGCAATTAGGAACATTTGAAGGAGTACAGCAAGTGTCAGAGCTGTCAGATGTTGCTCTAAAGAAGTGGTTGGAATTGCAATTGGAAGATGCGCTGGAAAATGTCACTGCAGAGGAGCTGCAGTCGATGCTTAAAAAGAAAGTTCGAACAGACATGGCTGAAACCGATCCGAAGCTGAGGATCATAGCTCTGTTCACGGACTATATATCATTCCTGGAGGAATATAAACTACAAGAAATAATTGAAAGTAATCCAAAGCTAGCCGTACAGCATATATGCAAGGTTTTGCGGCCAGCAGCACTCAAGAATAAGGTCGAGAATGACCTGGAACTGCATAAGACTGATTTGAGGAAGGACTGGAAAGGGTTCTTCGATTATGTAGTCGAGAAGGCTATTGTATGTGAAGAGTTTCACAAGGTATCGGACAATGGGAATAATGAAACGTCCGGTATGACAACCAAACAGGGATCATCATCATCATCTTCACGAAGCGGCTTCAAAGTTAAAGGGAAGCCGTGGAAGAGACAGTCTGTTACCAAAGACAGACAAATTGAGACCAGACGCACAGCGGAAAAAGATGTTGTAGGTGATCCAAACCTGGCCAGACCAGCATCATCGGCTCCATTCTGCCTCAATACCATAACGTGTCCAGGAGAGAGACACTATATAAGGTGGTGTACAAAATCTACTGCCGAATAGAAGCGTAAGCTTTTGGAGGACTTTAGGCGGAAGAGCTCAGGGGCAACAATTAAGCGCGTGCGCATGGAAAATGATACCCAGTCAGGTGACCATATGAAAAGCGATAAAAAGGCTCATAAGAAGGGTCGAATCAATGCCGTATTGGCTGACAAAGTTGAAGTTGTCGTTTCCGGGGACTACGGAGCAGATCATGCTGCACTCTCAGAGGAACATTTGAAGATGTTGGCAAAGGAAAACATATATGTGTCTATGTTGCCACTCAATGATCCAATTGTGATGCGATTGGCTGTTGACGGTTATGATGATGCAATGACTATCACGGCACATTCTAAAGCGAGAATTTCAACGACTCTATCAACCTTGGAAGGCCCATTCAGGTTGCGCAATGTTGAATACTTAGTGTTCAAGGAGCCTATGGATGAGGTGCTGTTATCGCGACCAGTATTGCAGATACTTGGATTTGATCTAGATCAACACCTCTTGCGTGTACGTGCGAAATACAATGACGTAGATATGACGGGTATCTCTTTTGAGCCAGAAAGTGGCTTGCAAGAAAATGAAATCGAGCCTGCTGGATCTTTGTCACAGCTTGTGACGGCAGAGTCGAGTGGGACTGCGATATACTTGGACGAACATACGGAGAAGAAAGGTTCTATCATAGAGCGAATTGATGCATATGCGTCAACAGATCAGTATGCTGCAACTTGCCACGACCTTGACATTGATAAGGCAATGGATGTTGGACTGCATAACCCTAATGGTGTTAATGTACATTTAAAGCGGATGTATGACGAGGCTATGGAAGCGGGATTGCCCGTAAATTTGGGGCCACGTATGCAGCATATACTAACACATCATGCTGATATATTCCGACTGCGATTGGGATCTGACCCACCCGTAAGCATCGAGCCGATGCAGATCAGGCTGCAGCCGAATGCAGTCCCGGTACGAGTGAGGCTACGTCGCTACACGCAGCAACAGCATGATTTTTTGACCAAAAAGGTGTCTCAACTGGAGCAACTTGGTTTGGTTCGGAAGAATAACCAAAGTGCATGGGCATGCGCTCCTCTTCTGGTACCCAAGAAGGGGCCAGAAATGTTTCGGTTCACTACAGACTTGCGGCCAGTCAACAAAGTAACCATTCCATACGCATGGCCTATGCCAAACGTTGAGAGCGTCTTGGCCAGACTGGCCGATAGAAGGTGCTTCGCGACTATTGACTTGTGCCAGGGCTATTGGCAGTTGCCTTTGGCGGAAGACGCACAAGAATGCCAGAGCTTTATCACTCCGGATGGAGTTTACACACCCACTCGGGTCATGCATGGACAGCGCAATGCTGTAGCCTATTGTCAAAGCTCTGTGCAACACATTTGCGAACCAATCATGGAGAATCTGCTTCTTTGGTTGGATGATATACTGATTCATGCCACAACAGCAAGTGAGCTGTTGGATGTCATGGAACGATTTTTTGCTTTGTGTAAGGAATTCAATCTGAAGTTGCATGCCGCAAAGTGTCATCTATTCATGACAAAAGTACGCTGGTGTGGACGAATTATCAGTATCAACGGTGTTAAGATGGATCCATCAAGGATGGAAGCGTTACTACGCATGCCATATCCAAAGACATGTGATCAGCTGCAACAGTTCATTTGTGCAGCCGGATGGATGCGCACTGGAATACCACAGTTCACAACTGTAATTGAACCACTGGCTGTGCTTATGGAGGAAATTTATAAGATTGCAGGTACAAGGAAGAAGCGCAGACTAACAAAGTACGCCTTAGATGCTAATGGATGGAATCATACTCACAGAGAGGCTTTCGAAAATGTGAAGCAAGCTTTGGCAAAGTCTGTTGTGTTGGCGCACCCCTCTGCATCAAAACTGATATGTTTATTCACTGATGCCAGTGACAAACACTGGTCAGGAATCCTGACGCAAGTTCCACCCAATGACATTGATTTACCGTTTGCGGAACAGAAACATCAACCGTTGGCATTCTTATCTGGATCATTTCACGGCGCAAGTTCAAGGTGGTCAACTCCTGAAAAGGAAGCAGCAGCTATCATATACAGTGTACAGAGGTTGGACTATCTGTTATTGAGACCTGAAGGGTTTCATATATTTACAGATCACAGCAATTTGATCTTTATGTTCAATCCAGAGACAGCAGCCACGAGGCTAAACAGGGCCAGTTTCTCCAAAGTACAGAGATGGGGTATGATACTCGCACAGTATCAATATACTATCATACATATATCAGGCGAGCAGAACTGTTGGGCCGACTTACTATCACGCTGGGGTGCAACAGAACTTAGAAACAAGGACGCTGAGCAAGAGCATATGCGAGTAGCATCCTTGTGTCGTGCTCCCCTTTCTCCAGAGTATGATCCCGACTTTACATGGCCGAATAAGGAAGACTTTTTAGCTTCGCAAGCCGCTGTTGATGATGCAGAGAAGCTGACAAACGTCTTGAGCATACAGGATGGACTTCTGAAGACTAATTCTGGTGCAATATTCATACCTTCTAATGATACGCACATGCAATTACGAGTTTGTGTGGTTGGTCATTGCGGGAAGGCGGGGCATCGTGGATTCGATAGCACGTATGAAGCAATCAAGAGTTGTTTCTATTGGCCGTCTTTGCGAGCAGACGTCAGGCATTTCTGCAAATCGTGTCTGCACTGCCTGGCAACATCAGGAAGCCAAAGAATTGAGCGCCCAAGAGGACATGCTATACATGCAACCAAGGTCAACGAGGTAATACATTTTGACTTCTTATATATGGGTGCGAGTGACACAAAGGACCAATACGTCATGATCATCAAGGATGATTTGTCGAACTATACATGGTTACAAGCATCAAGGGAAGCTGATGCATTTTCTGCGTCAATTGCATTGCTGAAATGGTTCGCTGCTCTTGGGACGCCGCGAATATGGGTAAGTGATCGAGGATCACACTTCAAAAATAAGTTGGTTGATTATATTAATCGAGCTATGCATTGTCAACACCACTTTACCACACCTAATACTCCTCATGCTAATGGAACTGTTGAACGAGTATGCAGAGAAGTCCTGAGGTGTTGCAGAGCGCTCCTATCCGAGTTCAGGCTGAAGGAAACAGAGTGGCCGCATGTTCTGCACATTGTGCAATCGGTGCTCAACAACTCTGTAGTTGCAAGCTTGGGAAATCGAGCTCCGATAACTGTGTTTACAGGAAGAGAGCCAGACAGTCCTTTAAAGTTCCTCTTACCGCCTGCTGTTGCAAAGCCAAGGGCAATTGCAGAGGTGAAGCTACTACAATCAATCAAGATTGAAGGACTACACAAGTCATTGGAGGCCATACATCGCGATGTTACAGAGCGAAAAACGAAGCAAAGGTGTGCAGATGTAAAAAGGCATAATGCAAAAACGTTTGTACATGAAACCAACTTTGATGTTGGCGACTTTGTTTTGGTAGCGAAGCGACTGAATAAGGATGGGCATAAGTTGCAGATGCAGTGGTTGGGACCCCAGCGAGTTTTGCGGGAGGAGTCGGAATGGGTATATGAGTGTGAGGATTTAATCAATGGAAAGGTTTCATTGGTACACGCGAACAGGTTGAAATTCTATGCAGACTCACAGCTCAATGTTACACAAGAACTACTGGATACTATAGACCACAATGATCGGCATTATAATACTGTGTCCAGACTTCTGGATTTGCGTTATAATCGCGCCAAGAAATGCTACGAAGTGCAAGTATCATGGAAAGGGTTTAGTCATGAAGAGCCGACGTGGGAGCCAATTTATAATATGGAAGAGGACATACCTGATATGCTGCGCAAGTTTCTGGAAAGCTATCCAGACAAAGGAAAAGTGCAGAGAGCATTGAGTTCTCTCGCGGGAGTAGCTCGCACTGAAAGAGAGGAGTGTAGACCGGCGAAACCTGGTCCAACAGAATTGGCAAATGGCATTGAATGATTGGGGTAAGTTGTTTTCAGTGCCGGATTACTGATATATGGATCTCCAATTAATAACATTATTCAATGTCGTTAATTAACGGGAGAATAACGGCCTATTCAATATACACTGGAGTTCGGTACCATTCAGCATGCGTCTATGCTGAATGACTATTACAGCAGCTGAAACGATCCCGGAATCAGTACAGCACACTGCTTGTCATCACAAGCACCTCGCGGCAGTAGTAGAAGATGTTCGGGGTATAAATACACCAAGGTAGCGATGGTAGTAGGGGAATAGAAGCTAAGCGGGCTCAGGAGCCCTAACAGACGGATTAAAGGAACACGGCTAAGGCTGTTCCAGCTATAGAATCCATTAACAACGTTCATTAGCGACGAAGTGGCTATAGCTAAGGTGACGGACTGGAAAACTGTATTTTGACAGGGAGGATAGTGTAGTATCTCAGGGAGTTTTTGCAAAAAGATAGACGACGGCAATGTCGCTTAGCTGACAGTTCCTCTGCCAGTGGCGATGCCTTTTTTTGGATCCGCCCTCCTTCCTCAGGCCTATATCCTATTCTAAGCTAGATTATCCTAATCCTCTCTTGCTGCCCGCGCGCACACGTACCTTGGGCGCTCCGTACCTTCAGCACGGTTGTACCTTCCGTACTGTCGATCTCTCCGATCGATAGCAGCAACTGTAATCTAGCATTGCTGTGCAATACCGTTGCACTAATGAATATTCCGTAATATTTCCAGGTAATGACCCCTTGGCTCTCCACGGCGCAGTAGCCACATTTTGCCTGTACGAAGTGGTGTCCACGTGGCTATACCCCTTCCCGCCAATACGTCAGCAGCGCTACAGAGCCCCATGAAGGCGTGGCCACTATCTCGCCTTCATTTGTATTGCAATGCGCTTTTGGCCATCTCCTTCAGGCGACGCCGACCCGGACTATCCAGAAATTGCTGTAGCATATCCGAGACGTCCTCGGCGATTTGGTGGAGCGGCTCCCAAGTGAGGTCAGGAACATCCGGGAGGCCATCCCATTTTACTTGAACCTCGAATCCTCTCGCGGTCTCTCGCAAGTCTCTCAAAGCGGCAACGTCTTGATATGTAGTTTCAGAATGTTCAGCATACTTTAAAAGCTCATCATCTGGCACTTTTCCATCGAGATCCGCCCGATAGAGAAGCAAGCGACGCGCGTGTACTGTCTCAATCTCCTTTGTTATGATATTTTCCACCTCGTAAACAAGAGGAGACTTAGCACGAACGACTCTCCGCGGTCCTCGCCACCCGAACTGTAGCTTGTGACCCTTCTTCTGCGCCTGCCGCACCAGTACAAAACTTCCTTCGATAAAATTAACTGGCTTCACATTGCACTTGGCATTGTGTGCGATCATCTGCCTAGCACGTTCCTTAGTGATTGTCTCACTGACATCCTTGTGCATCTCTTCCAATACACTCTGCAGCCTATCTATGCATAATAACTGACGCAATTCCAACTCATCGACACTGTCAATATTTGGAAACGCAGAAACAGGCAGCGCGCGCATCAGCGGTCTTGAGGGAATCATTCCAGTGAATACTTCTATTGGTGTGCGGTGCACTCTGGGATCCTCCTTCCTTCTAGAACCCAGTCTTTTCAGAGGTGCATGGTTGATAATGCTCTGGATACAGTCCAGCACGGCCGGCCAGTCACGAGGTGCTAGTCTCCATTCGGACAGTAATGCCTTGCATGACCTTAAAACCTCTCTGCAAATGCGTTCCACAGACCCGTTCGCCCATGGAGAATATGCAGTCGTGTAGTGGTGTTTGAACTTGAATTCTTTCTGTAATGAGGCCAGTAGTTGATTTTTGAAATGTGATCCTTGATCACTGACACACCAATCCATAGTCCCGAAACACGCTACCCAGCGAGATATAGCTTGTGCCGCTGTATCACTCGTTGCTTTTTCAGATGGCCATAGCCATACGTAGGAAGACAAGTCATCGCGGAGGATGAGCACGTATTGGTAGTTATCATTGCTAGATCCCCTGTACAGATAGTCCATGTGTACCACCTCATTGGGTTTCGACCCATGCAACGCAGCTGCGAGGGGACGCGGGATTGTGTTTCCGCTCCGAGTGACAATGCAATGAATGCAAGAGCGGACGAACAGAGACACGTCCTCACTCATTCCATCCCATGAGAAGGATTCACGCAGAACACTCTCGGTTGCATCACATCCTCGATGTCCCATAATACCAGCGTGTGATGACACGATAAGCTTAAGTATCAGCTCTTCAGAATCCTTTGGAATCCATATCTTAGACGCGATCCTATATAATCCGTCAGATCCTCTTATCAGGTTTTCATCCTTCTCCTTGCACTGCTCCTGTGCATCTTGGATGAGCTGTTTGTCTGGCCAGATGAAATCATCCTGAGCAGGAGACGGTACGACTTGGTTTTTGCTCATTGAGAGCTTACAGACTGTTTTTGATCCCTTCTGGTCCCTTCTGTGACCCTTGGTCCATCGTGTAAGTATATCTGCGAATATATTATCTTCTCCAGATATGTGATCAATCACATAATCGAATCTTGACAAAAACAGTGCCCATCGCTGAACTTTCGATACTACGTGTCGCCCTAGAGTAGGCTCCAGCGCCCGAGGCGCGAACACGAATAATAAATTCCGATGATCTGTAAACACGCGCACTGTCTGTCCGGTAAAGAACAAGTAGTCTAGTCTCTCGAAGACTTGAAATATTGCAAATGCTTCCTTCTCGAAAGTGCTCCAGCCGAGCTCAGATCCCTTAAATGCAGAACCCAGAAAAGCCATTGGGCTATGGACTTGCACTTCACGTGGCTTGCTGAGATCTGACTTGTCCACTTGTGTCACTACCCCAGCCCAAAACCTCTCTGATGCATCAGTAAATACACAGAGTACTTTATCTGGTGCGGGATATGATAACTGGACAGCATTGCGTAATGTTTCTTGTATCTCACGGAAGCTATTCTCGTGCTTAGCTCCCCAAGAAAAATATCGCAACTGCACGTTTCTGATGGATCGCTTAGTTCTTTTCCCTACCTTTCGATATGCCTGCTCCAGCAACTGGTTGAGTGGCTCCACTTTTTCGGCAAACAGTGGTATTGCGGTTGCCATCCAGCGACAGCAATGAACAAACTCACACAATTCTCCCGCTGTCAATGGTGCATTGATATCCTTGAGTGCTGTCAGCCGCGCAGGATCCATCCTGTATCCCTCCTTGGATATGATCCGTCCGCACCATCGGACTTGAGTAGCAAAGAACATGCACTTGCGTGCTGAGAGAAAGAGTCCGTTATCTGCACAGATCTCAAAGAATCTGGTGATTACTTTGAGAAGTTCGCTCTCACTGGCTGCATGGATGTTGTAATCATCCAGCCAAGCCTTCATATTACTTTCAAGCTCCCGAAACAACGGTGCCATAGAGCTCTGGAAGTGCACAGTAGCATTCGTTAGCCCAGGTAAAAGGCGTTTGGATGAAAAGGTTCCTTTTGGTGTAACAATTCCGCACATGTTCCATGACTCAGGATGCACTGGCACCTGCCAGTATCCTGACACGAAGTCCAGCACAGCAAAACATGAGCTTTGAGCGAAGTCATGTATCTCAGAATCCACATGAGGCATCGGCCATGCGTTTTTTATAGTAGCTGCATTGACTGGGCGGAGGTCAACGGCAACTCTGTATTTCGCTCTTGAGCCCTTCTTTGGCACGAGAAGCGGTGGTGCCTGCCAAGTGGCATCTGGGTTCGGTACAAGAAACCCCATTTCCACAAGCTTGTCGACATAACTGCTCAGAAATTGTCTCTGATCAGCTGAATAGCGGCGGGCTTTAACTTTAACAGGGACGGCTCCCGGTCTGATTCCAATCCTCATGGGCGGTAGATTAGCTGGTGGGGACTTTCCGAGACGCACTCTCATGATATGTTTATACTTGTGTAATATTTCTTGCAATTGTTGCACTCCAGTGGGTGACATTCCGTTTGTGCGGGCTTCATCCAGGCGATGCGACAGCTCCTTATTCAGTTCCTCCTCTGAGTCGTCACCGAGATCAATATATACATCAGCGTCCTGTAGGCAGTCTTCCTCTGTACCTCCTTCGCAGTGGAATACGCCTTCATTACGAGTTGAGCTGCACCTGGTTCCATTACTTGCGCGTCGGTAATCTTGTACTTCATGCAACTGGGACATGTCGATGACACCATTTGATCTATCACACGCAGCTTCCAGTAGTGTGCGATTGTTAATTCCGCACAATTCTAGTACCGGTCTCGAAATGAGCGCATATGGTGCATTCTGCTCACACACTAGCCATACAATACCCCGTAGACATAGTACTGAGCCGTGCCTAACTCGTAGGTTCACATCCGCGGTTACCTTGGCGTAGCATTTAACTAGGCCTATATCCTCGACAGCTGGTTCAAGCATGACTGGCGGTTCTAGTGCTACTACCTGCAACTGCGGACACGCCTGCAGCATCGAATGAAGTAGTGTTTTGGAAATTATATTCTCATCAGAACCGCCATCCGTCATTACCATACATTCCACTGCTCCATGCAAGAAGGACGCACTGAATATAGTAGAGTGATTGTCGATCTCTTCGCAGTTGTTCTTACGAATTACCTTACGTACCGCTGCATTCTTGTTATTGTCTCTCTTCCTATTGAAGTATTCATCCAATAGTTTCTTCTTCTCTGCAGGTGGTGTAATTTCACAATCCTTGACACGATGCATCCCACCGCATTTCGGATTAAGGCACGAAACAGCTGTGCGTTTACCGTGCACAACATTTTTCCCATTTCTGCCTACTTCTTCTCGAAGCTCTGTCGCACTCTCCCCGCGGCGCTTTCCACTTCTTCCACTATGTTTGCCATTGGTGCGAAATTCGCGCCACTGTGAGCTGTATTCGCCCCTTTCCTTGGGCTTCCCACGGTTGTCGTCGACATCCGCCCGCTCCAACGTTTTCGCAAGCTTGAATAGCTCTTTCATGAACACGAAAAAGTCGTTCTCATGCAGCCCTTCGTTTTTCCGAAATCTCAGCATGTTTCTCATCTTCTGATGTAGCTGCAGAGGCTTGAGTCGTTCCATGATGTGCGAAATTGCGATGTGCGGCCGTGACTGTAGCATTCCTTGGTAACCTGCGTCCTCAAGTGCCTTGTCATACGATAATGCTAAAGACCACAAACGGCTCTCGGCTTGCTTTATAGACATATCGATGCGAATGTGTCGAACAACTCTGTCAATCTCCTCCAAATCGATATCATCCTCATTCAGAGTAAACCTCGCCTGTATGCACTGTCAGATGTTCTCTTCTGTAATAGTCTCAAATGACTCTGCTTGGATCCATTCTGCATGATATAGCATACGGAGCAGCGATTCGTCCATGGAGTTGGCGTACGTTGTAACTGCAATGCAAACTCCAGCTTCCTTGTTCTTTTCTTCTACTTTGCTCTCATACTCCTTGCGTTTCTTGCGGAACAATACAAAGTCGGCAGTAGTCATGCCGTTCAGCCTTGGAGCTTCGAGCGTTTCTGCTATCGTCTGGCGCACTGTGCTTGCCGGCACTACATCACCCATCATTCTCCTTGTCTGCATTTCCTTTCCCGTCCGAGACACTGAGTGAACACACAAGTAATTACTGTAGTATCTCAGGGAGTTTTTGCAAAAAGATAGACGACGGCAATGTCGCTCAGCTGACAGTTCCTCTGCCAGTGGCGATGCCTTTTTTTGGATCCGCCCTCCTTCCTCAGGCCTATATCCTATTCTAAGCTAGATTATCCTAATCCTCTCTTGCTGCCCGCGCGCACACGTACCTTGGGCGCTCCGTACCTTCAGCACGGTTGTACCTTCCGTACTGTCGATCTCTCCGATCGATAGCAGCAACTGTAATCTAGCATTGCTGTGCAATACCGTTGCACTAATGAATATTCCGTAATATTTCCAGGTAATGACCCCTTGGCTCTCCACGGCGCAGTAGCCACATTTTGCCTGTACGAAGTGGTGTCCACGTGGCTATACCCCTTCCCGCCAATACGTCAGCAGCGCTACAATAGACATGGTCAAATCTGCATCTTCGGTGTAGAATTACACTGTGATGAGCTTTTGCTCTCTGGGCAATGTACGATCGGATCATTGTGGTGGATTGATCTTATTCCAATCATAATGGATATAGTTTGCTTTCTGAGCGCTAAAATGTCGTGGGCCCGGTTACTTCAGCTCCACCTATCTCCTACCCCCACGAATTACATTTCACACAAATAGCAAGTATGCTAGAACACGAGAGCACGATGAGGGTCCATGGAGTACGTTACACGAGCTTTACCCCACGTGACGTAGCGCTTTGGTTGACAAGTTCAAGTGGCGAGTGAACTGAACCCTTTCTGAAGTTCAAGAACTTGTTGGTTTGTGCTCTCTTTAGTTGTTGCTGCTTCCACATAATGTCAGCTATTTTCCGCATTCTCTGTATACAATTGATAATAGATTTCGTTTTCAATCACTGAATGCGCAATGTTGTCGCCAGAGAGCTCATTTGCTTTGTCAATGTACACGTCATCATCCAATACCGATGGGATGATTTTACGTAAGTTGATAACATTGAAACAGCGCCCCCGAGTATTCTTCTTCAGCGGTAACAATATTCAAAAGTATGGTTAAACATCTCGCAAGTTACACATACTCGCCTACATGAATCAAGGTTCGCCATTTGTCTTCATATCAACTTAACGTTGATATTACTGGCTCCATTATGCCCCAATGACGTAGAAAAATTCAAGTAATATAACAGTCTGTGGCAATGCCGGTTACAAAAAATCTGAAGATCGGCAGGTGCACATTCACGTATGGTGGTGTGTGTGTGCTTGCAGCGCTTCGAAACGATAGAGGGGTTAGCGATAATTCTCGAAAGGCTGGTCTTGAATTGAGGGTCGCAAGCCGATATGACTGAAGTTTGTTGATTTCTTTGATGCAGACTGAAAAGATTATGAGTGAAATCAAAGGCTAGTGGGAGAAAATGAGAAGAACTATTGGTCATCGGATCATGTTGGTTCCAGCAGCACTCTTCGTGTTTCTGATGATGTTTTCTGGAATTGGCTCTTGTTGTTCAATAGAACAGAAATCCTGAATCTTATAGCTCTGTGGCATCTGTATCGACTGACAATGGAAAGGGTAAGTTGCGGTTTTCTAGCTCTTTCCGCTAGAAGTAGAAGCGAGATATTTGGTATGAGAATTTAGTCAAGTCGAAGATGAAATTCGTTGTATGCCAAAGTCATTTATCTTGTTACCCTTCATTCCCTTCAGTTGTCCGTTCAGACCAATGTTGATGTGTTCTGTCTGATGTGTTGGGACTAATCTGGAGAAATGCCCTATTCGTTTGCATATTCCTACATCTTCAATAGCGAAAGAGCCATTCGTAGTGATAGGTTGAAGTCGAGAAACCGCTGTATTAGGAAGTGATACTCGAAGAAAATTTGTTTCTGCAGAATGGAATCTATCGGCGAATTCATCTCGTTCGTGGAAATTGCATACAACCCGATGGATGATCACCCCACGTGTACAGCTATGAAAACAGGTTCACCATATGATAAGTTAACGTAAACTCCAATCACTCGATCCAATTTACAAATGCCATCTCCTCCCTCGTTTCAATTCATCTCCAAACCCAAACACCTGTTCCCCTTGCAGCCCAACAGCGTCCATACCGCCTCCACGTCTCGCAGCACCGACAGACCCTTCCGCGCATTTATCTCTGCTCAATCGGCGTCGCTTCAAACAGCGCTCCACGCCACAATCACCCAGTCCATTTACGCGAGCAAAAAGCGCGTCCGTGCCATCCGCGGCCAAGCAACTACGCGGGCGTTTCCTAGCGACCTCGCCAGGTCCCGTGTAGCCGGCGATGAAGCCCCGGTCGACAGTCTCGCCGCAGACTGCGCCGAGCATTCCGATCGGGGCTATTGGCGGCGGCGGCGAGCAAGCCAGCTGTGAAATCGCCGCCCGATCGTCGCATTTAGACCGTTGAGATGACTGCGCACGGGATTTTTTTGCGGCGCGTACTTTCTCGTCGTAATGCCGGTGGATGCGTAGCAGCAGTTCGCGCGGAGTGATGTATTCGACTGTGCCGCCTGGCGGACTGGGCGTTCTGAACAGCCCTGCGAACGGACTTTGACGCTGGGCGGGTTTTTGCTCCGGTGGAGAGTGTGTGGTCAAGCTCGTGTTTTGAGCATCGGTTTTGACTCGCAGCCAGGGGATCTGGCCACTGCTTGCTGGTGTTTTGGCGCCGGATGTGTTGCTGTGTAGATCCATTGTGATGAGTGTTGGAGCGCGTGAAGATTGGGTGACTGTTTGTGTTTTGTTTCGAGAAGGGGATGGTCGAAAGAGATGACCGTTTTATTGAGGAGGATGGTTAAATAGGTTGAAATGTTGAAGAGAACTCGCAACAGTCGCTCGACATATTTCATGGCAAATGGAAATGATGATTGTGCAATCAACAGATTGTGAATGCGCGCAGCGGTAATAATTTTCTCCGCCGCTAGAATGTTTTCGCCTTTTCAACGCCAGCCCTGTTGAGACTCTCGCTGAGATTCCATAACCGTCGGTACACAACACTCGTCTCTAAATTATTTTCTTCCTTCCTTGCCTTGTCGACACGCTTTTGCATTGGCGTCTCACATCCCAGACTGGATAACAACAGGCTGGTATCCTCTTCTTCTCGATCATTTCGCACCACGTAATCTGGGGAGAATGGCCCCAATCTGAACGAAGCTCGATTGTTATATCGGCGAGCAATCTTTTTCATCAACATGGCAGATAGACGATCGGTCGAGTTTCGCGCAGATCGCTCGGTAAACTGCTTGGTCACCGACAGAACGCGTTGCTCCATGCGTCTACACGACGTAATGTACAGTAACTGTCCGCACTGCCTCTTCATACGGCGTATATCATCATCGTCCACTTGGATACGACTATGAACTGCCGCCACTTTTCGGTCATCAACAGCGAGCATACTGTGCACGGTGTTTCGCCGAGCGCCTTGCTCTGCACCGGCGGTTGAAGTCTTGTATCCTTTCGAAATCACGCATTGCTGAAGGTCGACGCTTGCGGGGCCGAACGGAATGTCAGAGAAGATGCATGTTTTGGTATGCGCTGTTGTGATACTTTGAACATAGGAAGTTTCGAATATATCGAGGAAGATTGCAAGAGCTAGGACGATGCCGACGAAGATCGCAATGCAACAATGGTACATGTTTCAACGCAGACTGCCTGTGATTACGACGGCGGAAAAACTGGAGAGTATAGATAGTTTTCATTGAGGCTTTGCTACCATCAAGAAATGGTCTAACCACGCCCCCATGTGAAGTGGATATTGGGGTGGAATGTTTGCACCAAAGAGCCATGCAATACAATGCTGAGATGGAAGAATGCCGTACGCCCGACGGTTGACCGTGTCGCTGTTGACAAACGCTGTGGAGATCATTCATCGGTTGGGGGTTGAATTGTGATACCGATGAAATCGGCGTCTTGCGTGTGTATTAAATATAACAAACCTTTATCGCTCCAACAAGTCACGTCAGCATAAACGACAACCGTTGCGTCTGACAGTTAGCAAGTTGTCAATCTAGACTAGCGAATGACGTCATCGTCCACCATTGCGCGCTTGTTTCCAGGTCAGTTCACGGGAACCAAATGGGGCCACGTCGAGAGGAGGGCGAGAGTTGAATTGTACGGGGGAGATCGCTCGCACGAGATGGGTATCCTTACGAGGTATCGACAAAGACTTGGTAACAGCGAAGGAGCGTCGGGAACCGCAGCGGCACTTTGGTTTTACGAGAACTTACACTACCACTTTTGTAGGAAATAATTATTGTATTTTTCGCTTTTCCACGAAAAGTTTTCCGAATTTTAAAACCCCCAAATCAATTTTGTGCCGGTAAATTTTTTCTGAAACAGGCGTCATGTGTACGCACAGACACCGTACGCATTTCGACTAACTTCCATGCACAGCCGATCTACATGTCGAAGATCTTTCCAGGATTGAGAATGTTATTTGGATCAAGCGCTCTCTTCAGCGTCCTCATCAGCTCGACGGCTTCCTCGCCAAGTTCAAGTGGCAGGTAACCCTTCTTTCCAATACCAACTCCATGTTCACCAGTGCATGTTCCGCCCATCTTGATAGCGCGCTTGACCATCAGATTGTTCAAACGATGAGCTTCCTCGTCCTCCTTGGGATCATTCGGGTCAAACACAATCACGACGTGGAAGTTTCCATCGCCAACATGTCCAACAATGGGACAGAACAAAAAGCTCGCGTCTAGTTCTTTCTTCGTCTCCATAATGCAGTCTGCCAGCTTGGAAATTGGCACCGCAACATCCGTGGCCATCATTTCCTTACCCTCAACCATGTGCAATGCCGACCAGAACGCGCCCTTTCTCGCCTCCCACAGTTGGTTGCTCTCCTCCTCTGTCTGCGCAAAGTGGTATCCTTCTTGCGTGTGTTTATTTGTGATCTCCTTGACAACACGAATGTCATCCTTCACATGCGCAGCAGATCCTGTGAATTTGAACAAAATAGTTGGTTTGAGCGGCAATTGCATTCCACAGTCCTTATTCACAGCCTTGACCATTTCCTCGTCCATGATTTCAATGGCGCCCATTTGCACGCCCTTTTGTAGAATCTCAATCACTGCAGAGCACGCCGCATGCACAGACGGGAATGTGACACGCGCCATACTCATTTGGTCTGGCACGTTGCGTAACTTGAGGGTGGCCTCTGTCACAATACCCAGGGTACCTTCTGATCCGACAAACAAGCGAGCAAGATCATAACCAGCCGATGATTTACGGGCACGCTGGCCAGTCTTGACGACCGTTCCATCGGCAAGAACCACGGTGAGATTGACAACCTGGTCCTTCATCGTACCGTAACGAACAGCGTTTGTGCCAGAACAGCATGTTCCACACATGCCACCAATAAAGGCGGTTGGAGCTGGGTCCACACCGAGGAACATTTTGTACTCTGCACAATGCTCATTGAGCGCCTTCCACCCTAGACCGGGCTGCACAACACAGTCCATGTCCTCGACGTTGACGGTGAGAACTTCGTCCATGTTGTCCATGGTGAGACAAATACCTCCCTGGAGAGCAATTGTATGTCCCTCAACGGAACTTCCAGCAGCATAGGGCACGACTGGAATGCGGTTCTTATTTGCAACTCGTAGAATCTGAGACACCTGTTCTGTATTCTCCGGCGAAACAACAGCCTGTGGATTGGACGGTGCAGCATAGCCCGATTCCTCCTTTCCCGTTGCTCGAGCTCATCGGCGTCGAGCGAGATATTATCCTCGCCGACAATTTCGACGAGCTGCTCATACACATTGGGGAACTGCTCCTTGAAGGGGGCTTGACGGGGGACGGACGGACCAATGCGACAGCCGAGGCCTCCGACGGGCTTCTGGTCGCCACAAAGGCCAAGGTGGCGGCGGCAGTCGTCGCAGCTGCGGCAGCTGCCTTTGCCGAGGACCATGTCGACTGCTTGGGCGCGAAGGCCTGCGACGCGGCGGTGCTGTTGTGACGGAGCGGGGCGTTGTAGCGGAGGTTTGCCGGGACGCGCGCGGCGCGGAGGGCGGTCGGAAGAGCTCGACGAAGTGTACTGTTCATGATGGGCGGTGGCGGGGATGGGGACCAAGGTGTATGGAAGATGAATCGAAGAGGAATGTTAGACAGATTGGTGGCGAGTTATACATATTCTAGGGATGGAGATTATGGTTTGGACGCGTGGCATGAATGGCAAATATGGGAGGCTACGGTTTGTTCAAGCCAACGGTCGAGATGGCCGATTGCCGCACATTTGTCTTGTCGTACACGCTTTGTATGACATGTTTGTTACACGCGCCACCGATTTGTGTTTCCCTCTCAGATATGCAATTTTTTTTGCATTTTCGTCCAATGAGATTGTTTCTTTTCTGTGCGCGACACACTTGGCGATATGTTGTTCGTCGAATCTCTGTATTCGCTAGCTCGCGATCACGCCTCTTGGCCCGGTTGTGGGTGGCAGATAGTACACTTGTCGTGTAAGTCGCCGTACAGTACCGCATGACGAGATCCCTTCTTCTTGACGCTTCGCATTTCATGGACCCCCTGACTGATCCCGCCGATCATCGTTGCAGTAGCCTCCCTCTCGCGATACTACCTTCCAACACACCAAATTTTCTCTCAAACCCGTCCTAAACCATCCCATGTTCATACCCAAGCGCCCAATCCACCGGCCTTATTTACTCATTCATTCTCTGCGTTGCACTACCCGACACTAACCATCGCATGCCAGGCAATTGCCGGCCCGTTCTAGTCAATTTACACCCCTGCCCATCGCGACCCTCCCGACCACATACTCACCCCAAACAGTCCAATCCGCCGCCCCCGCATCCCACCCTGCCCTGCGCTCACACAATACAGACCCTCTGCCATTTCCCAAGCTCACGACGCCCATCGCCCCTGCGCCATTAACCCTTCAAACCCCGTCTACGCGCGGCGACGCAGTTCTATTAAACTCGATAGCGGCGGCGTTGACACGCCGGCCGATAGGAGCTGCATCCGCCGCGAACCATGCTTCACTTGCCGTAGATTTCGCAGTGGCCATAGCTCCGGTGCGGTACGATGGAGGCGTCGGTAGTTTGGCCAATCATTTTTCGCATAGGTAGGGGACCGCAATGCGCTCTATGGAATTGGTGCCGTTCCGGCGCTAGGCTGGACTTTATGGCCGAGATTGCATCACCTGTTGTGCATCACGTCATACTTTGAAGATTTCCCGCCGCATGTTTGTAGATTGATGGTGCCGTGCACCCCACACCATGTGCGAGATGGGACGTGTGAGAATACTTCGAGGCAATCCGACGCGTGGTTGTGAAGGATCTGCGTCGACGGAAATGTGATTAGTTGTTATTAAAATTAATTTTTTGTGTGATGTGAATTACTTTGTTTACAAGTATTTGGAACTTGTTGGAGAGCAATTAAACTGAACAGATTGTAATTTGGAGAAACCGACGACGGCAGTTCATGGAATAACCAGCGACAGTGTCGGGCACACCGGCGTTGTACCAACCGGTCCGTGTACGGGTTCTCTCGGGCAGCCACAGATCCATGGGTTCAGTTAGGGGAAGGGCAACTGAAACTGTATCGGATGCTGGCAAGGGGATTGTCAAGGTCTCGCAAAGCATAGTTTTGCTTCTATGTGGATCAGGCCGGCATGGGTAGTACGATCCGAGCTATGAATCCAAGTTTTGACTGGATCGTTGATGGAACACGGGGAGATGGACTCAACGTGGAAGGGGTGGCTGGAAGCGTTACGTGGAACTGCTGATTCCTTCCCATTCCACACCTCAAAATTTATTTCATTTTGTACAGTGATATTTTGAAATACGATTCCACACTGTGCGTTACAAAGTGTAGCGGTGTTAGGATACCGTGACCGCGCCGTGGCGCGCATTTTCATGACATGCAGATATTCTCGCTGTACAATGAAATCGCTATCTACTGATTACCAAAGAGATCACAGCCTCTTCAAGAAATTGACCCGGCCTATCACCTAACAGGATCTCCTCGAAAATTCTTTGCGGTTGGAAACATAGTGTGCCGAACAGGGGAGGGGTGGGTCAAGTTTGGGAAAGGCTATAGTATTAGAAGCTAACGTAAAGCAAAGACTGTTTTTCCGGTGATCTAAACCATGCATTCGTTGTTACTTTACTAATGTTTCAGTTACTAGCTAATTTCACTGCAATGAACAAAGGAGCTCAACTAAGCGAGATGGGACAGATATGTAAATCGACATAGCTTGAAACATTATTCATTGTTCTAGGCCAACGAGATCTATGTCGTAGTCTTGATGCTGTAGTCCATAATTTTGTACACGCTTGTTAGTTTTACGATCTTCCGGCAGATACATGAGATGAGATCAAGCGGAGCCGGCTCGCTGTGCATGGCACTAGCAGCTCCAGCTCAATTTGAAGTCACGGGGTCATCCATGTTACGTGGGAGCAGAGAATGGTACCAAGCCAGGTAACCAAAAAGCCGACACTTAACATCAGTTGATAGTGTATTGCACCGCAGTGCAGCGTATTGCGTTGACATGCAATGCAGTGCCATCATGTGGAAATAATTTACAGAATGCAAAGGAGACAAACCAAAGATTTCAGGAGAGTATGGGAGAAAGTAATTATCAACACTGGAACCACTGACAGTATAAATAGGTAGCAATGAAGAGTAGAAAGGGGAGATCAGGAATGGAGAACGGAGGAAGAGAGAGCAATGAAAGAATAAAGGAGAGGGAGCTTTACTTTCATACCGGTATCTAACAATAAGTTTAAACTTTTTGTGCTTGTGGACAGGTCTGCAGTGATTGAAATTCATTGTATTGGCTGGAAGACAGTGTGCTCTAATAGGTTGACGCTCGGTGACCAATTCCTGAGCGGCGATAACAGTTGGCAAGTGGGAAGCGTAAGTGAGGGCGACAATAACATTCAGTGAAACAAGTTTGATAACACGATGGTGAATCCGACTAATACGGAAAGAATCAGTGGAGTGGAACATAGACTCAATGTACTTGACAATACTGTCGAAGCATTAGTGAATGGAATGGAAGGACTGGAGGGCCGCGTGTTGAAGATAGAGAATTGTATTGCGGATATTGAAAAGGGCATGACTGCGAACCATAACGAATTGATGAGTATTTTAAGGAGGCAGGGAGCAGCAGAGAATGCGCAATCTGGAATTCGTACCACAGTTGTGAAGGAAGAACAAGAGTTTCCATCACAGGTTTTGCCCGAAACACCCTCCAAAGCAAGCAAAGATGAGGCTGTGAGGCTGTCCATATCTGACAAGATGAAGATATGGGAGCGAAAAATGACACAGAACAAAGTTTCAGCAGCAGGAGACTACAACTTCCCTTCTGCAAGGCAGGATTTTCACAGGCTGCATGAGAAGTTTCCGCTCACAGATGACATTGAGCGCGAAATGTCACTTTTGTCATTTGACAAAGCTGCACTGAAAATAGCCAATGCCACCTCAAGAGAATTCCCATCTATCACATGTTCGGAACTGTGGAATATACTGGAAGACAAGTTGTTCAATGAAACACAAAAGAAGTCTAAAAATACGGCTTTCCTCAATATGAAGTGGGACGAGAAACGAGAATCGACGAGTCAGTTTGGCGAGAGAGTTAATGTGCTAGGAACTTCATTGGGACTAGACAAGGACATGATTCAGGCTACTTTTATTAAGGGTCTACCGAACAGGTTGCAATCATATGCATATACTATCCAAGGAGGATTTGACGAGTTGGTAGCAGCAATGACACATATATCAGCGAACCAGACGCGCTCAGAGGCTGTGAGGGAAGTTGTCGAAACAAGTATGGGTAGTGCTGTCAAGAGTGACATCAGCCATCAACAGTCTAAGAAATCGACATACAGATGCTTCAGATGTAATGATATTGGGCATATGTCATGGGAAAAGGACAAGTGTAAGGCATATACCAGTAGGCTAACCAAAAGTGGACATATGAATAATGGTCAGTTGTCGGGAAACTGGAATGGGAGAGGTCCACAGCAAAGTATGCGGGATTAGCTCCCGAAGTCAACATAGAGACATTGTATCATTGTCAGGACACCACAATTAATGACTTCCCTGAGATGATATACGACGATACAATGGAAGAGATGTCTGACATTGTTATAGAAGTGCGATTTGATGTGAATGGAACAGAAGTGAGAAAGGTTGCGGTGGTGGATACAGGTGCATTCTCTATATGGATGGATAAAACCATGTTTAAGTCATTGAATGAAACGTTAATTGAAGATGGTTGTGCTGCATTTGGCGCAGATGGAAAGAAGCTAGACATAGCTGGGAAAGGTTATATTGACTTTTCAATATGGGGCTGCAAGATGAGCCAAGAGCCAATTAGGGTGATGAGGAAACTAGCAAGTGGTCTGCTATTCGGTAGAAGGTTCTGGATGCGGTATATGTTTAAGATGGATCTGGAAACAATGAAAGGATGTATTATGGTTGGTAGCACAAGATATGAAGGGAGTTTAAGAAGGAAATACATCGAAGATGAAGAAATAAGGGCTGTAATTGAAGATGCTGACGTGGATGCAGAGATAAGAGGAATGGACTTGACACAATTCCACAGCACCACGGAGATGCAGGAGAGATTGCGTGGCGTCATTTGGAAACATCGTATGATATTCAAGGAAGTTGGTTGTATCAAAGGGTACAAACATGAGATAAAATTGGTGAAGGGTGCAGAACCGGTGGTTGTACCAATTAGAAGACGCTCACCGGCCGAACAAGCTGTCGAAGAGAAAATGATGGACAAACTATTACAAAAGGGTATTGTGGAACACTCTGAATCGGAGTGGGCAGCCAACAATGTCTTTGTACCAAAGCGGGACGGTAGCATGAGGTGTACAACAGATTTCAGAGCATTGAACAGCAGGACTGTCAGCGATCAGTACCCAATGGAATCTGTTAGAGAAACGTTGGATTGGTTGGCTAGTAAGAAAGTATTTACTGCTTTCGATCTGAAGGATGGGTATTTCCAAGTACAGCTTGATGAATCTTCTAAGCCTTACACGGCAGTACGAACTGTCAAAGGATTACTGCAGTACACGAGATTGCCCCAAGGGCTAAAGAACAGTCCTGCAGTGTTTCAGCGATTGGTGAATTTAGTACTGGGAAAATACAAGGGAAGGAGCGTATGGGCCTTTATGGATGATGGTAATATTGGTACGATAGACGAGGAGTCACATTTGGAGGAGCTGGATGAGATTCTCACGTGCATGTGGAATGCAGGAATGCGTCTCAAGATCAGTAAGTGTCGTTTTGGAGTGCAGGAAGTGGAAGTTCTGGGTCATAGAGTAACCGCCAATGGCCTGAAGCCATCTGAAACTCATATTACGGCAATTAGGAATCTGAAGGAACCACAGACGCTGACAGAATTACTAAGATTCCTAGGTTTGGTGAATTACTTTGCAACCTTTTTGCCTAACTTCACAAATAGAGCCAAGCCTCTGTATGACGTTTTGAAGGACTCTGGTTGTAATAGGAAGAAACGATGGAGGAATGATTCCCATAACATCATTGATTGGGATAAAAAATGGGGAGATAAGCAGAGGAATGCATGGCAAGATCTTAAAGAAGGTTTGTGTGACCCAAATGAACTTGCATCACCGGACTGTAAGAAACAAAAGGTGGTGATGACCGACGCGAGTGATTATGGTATTGGTGGGGTTCTATTACAGGAGTCTAATAAGGACGAATGGAGGCCAATTGCCTTTACATCACGAAAGCTGAAGGGAGCGGAGCAAAGGTATACTGTAACCGAGAAAGAGTGTTTGGCAGTAGTACATGCACTTAAAAAATGGAGGCATTATCTTCATGGAGGCATGCAGTTTACGGTGAAATCGGACCATCAAGCCTTGAGGTGGCTCATGTCATTAAGGGAGCCTAAAGGAAGACTGGCGAGGTGGATGATAGAGGTGCAGGACTATGATTTTGTGGTAGAGTATGCTCCAGGCCAGTCAATGGCAGTTGCAGATACGCTGAGTCGTGATTCAGTAACTAATACACGCTGTCCAAGATGCAATGAGCTCATCATGATGATGACAGAACGGGAAAGGTCATTACCTACAGTGGAACAAATCAAAGAAGGCCAACGAACTGAGTTTGAAGACTTGGAAAGACTGATTACGGAAAGAAGCAATTACGTACTGGATGAGGATGGACTATTGTGTTTAGCTGAGGGTTCTAGTATGCGCATTATAGTTCCAAAACTACTTATTCCTCAAGTGCTTGATTACGCCCATGGTGCAAGGCCTAATGGTCATCAAGGTGTATGGAAAACAATGCAATGGGTGGAAAAGAGGTTTTGGTGGAAAGGTTGGAGAAATGATGTATCGGAACGGGTTAGAAAATGCGTTAACTGCTCATTACATAGACTGGGTAAGCCAGGTGTGCAGGGAAATATGAAGAAGTGGCACCCGCTGAGAAGATTTCAAGTCGTTGCAGTTGATGTACTGGAGGTATCTACATCCAATATGAGAGGTACATCAAAAGCTGTTGTAATGGGAGATTTATTCACGAGGTTTGTGTGGGCTACTGCAGTGAAGGATGAGCGGGCAGAGACTATTTCTCAGGTGTTGCTCGATGAGTGGATATTAAGGTTTGGGCCACCAGAAAAGCTGCTGAGTGACAGGGGAAAGACATTTATGAGCGAGATGGTGCAACATTTGTGTACATGTGTCGGGGCAAAAAAGATATTTACCAGTCCCTATCACCCACAAACTGATGGTTTTATCGAGAGATTTAACCGTACTCTGATGAAGGACATTCGTGCATATGTGTCAGTAGAGGAAAACGATTGGGTGCAGCATTTGCCAATGGCATGTTTCAGGTACAATACAGCAGTGAACAGTGCCACGGGAATGACTCCATACAAGGCTGTTTTCGGAGTGGATGCATTTGATTTTGATGCTGAAGCAGGTAGGCGAATGGCCATCGACCAAGAACCAGAAAGTAATGAGGAGTTAGCAAGGAGGCTTGCAGAGTTACATTGGCAATTAATACAGAGGGGGAGCAAGGCACGTACAGATGCAGCTAAGCAGTACAATAAGCTAGCAAATGCTGTGGAGTTTGAAAAGGGTGATCGTGTTATGGTGTATAATCCTCGCCACCACATGGAGAAAGGGAGAAAACTGCGTACACCATGGATGGGGCCGTATATAGTGCAGGAGGTGCTAACTAATGTTTCATATATTGTCAAGTCTGAAGTTGGACTGGATGTCGCTCGGGTGCATGTCAATAGACTTCAGAAGTATGATGAGGATATATGTGAGACTGGGGATCCTATCGATGGGGTCTTCCCAGACAGTCGAAGAATTATCAAAAGTATAATTGGGGAAAAGATCAGGGATGGCAAACGGTGGTTCAAGGTGAAACACACCTATGCAAATGGAGCAGAATGGGTCAGTGAGGCAGATCTACCTACGTTAATTGTTGCAGAGTATGACGCAATAGTCGCATCGAAGGCCATACGCTCTGTGGCAAAGTGAGGATAAGCGAGTGAGGCCGAGTGTTACGTGGGAGCAGAGAATGGTACCAAGCCAGGTAACCAAAAAGCCGACACTTAACATCAGTTGATAGTGTATTGCACCGCAGTGCAGCGTATTGCGTTGACATGCAATGCAGTGCCATCATGTGGAAATAATTTACAGAATGCAAAGGAGACAAACCAAAGATTTCAGGAGAGTATGGGAGAAAGTAATTATCAACACTGGAACCACTGACAGTATAAATAGGTAGCAATGAAGAGTAGAAAGGGGAGATCAGGAATGGAGAACGGAGGAAGAGAGAGCAATGAAAGAATAAAGGAGAGGGAGTTTTACTTTCATACCGGTATCTAACATCCACATCAATTTCTCTCGAGCTAGAGAGAAACGCGGCCATTTTGCGAGCTGTTTAATTGTGAGACTGCCCCTTAGAACTTCCACCCAGCTTTTTTCGTTTATTCTCGCGATTGGCAATGCGCCAGGTGGTTCTGCGGTTGTAGAAGGTGCATCGAGCTACTGCTGGGCACACACCGCGACAATGCGTACATAACCATTCTCCAGGAGCCGCACTCTTGGCTGCTTCTAGGTCCAAGTTATGAGATAAGAAGCATTTCGTGCAGATACTCTTTCTGCACTTACGAGAGTTGAAGTTGCCACAGACAATCTGAGGACGAGCAGATTTCTTGGCCGCGCAGATGTGACAGGATTTACTGGGTAACATAGAGTCGGGAATTGGGTGTTTCGCAGGCTTCTTGACCTTACGCGGGAGGTTTGTCCGCCTTGTTGCGACTGGGGCCTCGTGGAGCGTACTGCATGGGTGAGATTGAAGAGAGTCCCAGGATTGGAGCAGTTGAGAGGCGCTTAGTGTGTCGAAACCCATGAGTGTTTCATTAGAGGGATCCGGAATCGGGAAAACATCCAATTCCGGGAGCTGGATTTCACTGGAAATCCATTGAAGAATGGAACTAGAGAGAGCGTGATCGGCTCGGTCGACGTCCATCTCGGGATGATGGAAGAAGGGAGGCTCGGAATAAAATGTGGTAGACATAATGCTTTCTGAGGATGAGATTCGAGAGCTGGTTTCTCTCGGAATTCTGGTTGGCAGAAGAAAAAAGTGAAGTGGAGGAGATTGGGGAGCGTTGTGTTGGTGGAGGAGAAGGGAGTGGTGTTGGCAGCGTGTGTTTGTTTGGAAATGGTCTTTATATAGAGAAGAGGAGCATGCTCATGGCGATTATGCAGGTGAATGAAAGGGTGAATAGGAGTGCGATTCTGCAGGTCATTTTCGGTGGCTAGGATAATAGGGGGAGAATGGAAGGGTTGGAAAATTTGCCTCGCCTAGTGTCGAGAAATGATGGAAGCAGAAGCAAGCAAGCACGATTGAACAACATCCCGGACGTGAATCGATACAGATTTGGTGATGTTGAGGTTATGTTTCAGGCTCCTAGGTTGGATAGTAATGGTACTAGTCTGCTGTGGACTCCAAATATCATTAAATTGTGCCAACTGCATTCTATGAAACAAACCAGACTATAATTTTTCTGGCTACTTCAGAGGCAGAATATCTAACGACAGCGTCGTATGAACTGACAGTCCACCCGCTGCCAAATTTACCGGCATGCAGGAATGCAGAAATCTTGGTGTCCCACCAGTGTAGTCGAGGAAAAGTGTAACGTATCAGAGCAATGGGCTGCATTAATGCAACTATCAAGGCTACGTCGGAGGGATAACTGAGCAGCTCTCGATGTGGATCATGGATCAAGTCCAACATGCGCTCCAGCGCAGCACAATCTGCGATTCGAATTCAATCTTCATTTTCTTCATCATTTACAAATCACGTAGAAGAGTAATTTTCCGGATAGCGTGACCTCTCCGTGGCCCGATTTTCAAAACTCTCAGATAATTTTGCCGCGACATGCAATTACAATCATCCAATTGGTATTGAGATGACTATCTCCACTCCTCCGCCAAATGCTGATCCGCCAAGTCACCCAATAGGACGTCGCCGAAAATTCGTTGTGAGAAGAACCGTTCCGCGCCGAACAGGGGTGAAGGGGGCCGCGGCAACGCTACACTAACCTATTCTACCATGCCTTTGTGAACAAAGCCTCATTCTCTCTTCTTATTCAAAACATTCATTCCCTGTCATTTTACTGAAGTCTACCTTACCCGATCGTTCATTTCGCTCAGCAACGAACGTAGGAGATCAACAAAACACGATAGGATAGACGAGTAAAGCGATATTGTTTCGAACACTATTCACTATTCCATGCTCATGGTATCTGACTCATCACTTGATGTAGATCTCCTGCTTTTCTGTACATGCTTGTCAGGTTTACTATTCACTCACGAAGATACATCAGAAGAGTCAGATTTTCCAAGTACTACAAAGCCATTAGACCAAACACCCATCCCCAGTTATTTTGGATTCTGCGGCAAGTTCATGCGCTCGAGTCTGCGGCGTTCAGAGAACCGGTTGTAGACGACGCATTGAGCACGTTCCGGGCACACACCGCGACAATGTGTGCACAACCATGAACCTGGAGGAGCATGCCTGGCAGCGCTGAGGTCCCATTTGTATTTGTCGAAACAATCAGTGCAAATAGCCTTTCTGCATGTGCCAGCGAGGAGGTTGCCGCAAATGACATGTGGAGTACCGGGATGCCACGCGTGCGAACAGATGTGGCAATAGTTGCTCGGGTTGGGGTCTGAGTAAGTTGGACTCTTCCTCGTCTTTCTGGGCTTCGGTTCTCCGTTCGATGAGCGTTGTGAGGTTGGAGAGGATTGAGTTATACCAGAGGGGTCCGCGTCATCGAATCCAAGAAGTGGTATGATTTCTCCGACAGTGAGATGTGATTGGAAACCATCCATTGTATTGAATGAGCCTTGGTCAGTGATCCAATGGTTGATGTCACTGGAAAAAGCGGGAGGTTCTTGTGAAGCGAGGGTGTGATCAGTTAGATCAGATTCCAATTCCATCTGGTTGTGCAGAGGGTCTTCCAAATGCAGAGTCGTAGAAAGCATGCGTTGGAGAGAGGGGATCCCAGAATCTTTTCCGCTGGACATTGTAGGGGGCTGGAGAGAAGAGTGGTCTCGAAGATATTAGAGAGCGTTGTGTTGGTTAGGAAGAAGGTTTTGTTAGCAATAGTTTGGTGTGCTTGTGTTAGGGAGTGGACGAGGTAAGATGGGCCGGTTCATAGCGACTATAACGTAAATGAAAGGAAGAATCGGAGTGTGATTGTGTGGGCCAGTGTCTGCTGCCGGGATAATTGGGAACGAATGGAAGGTTTCGGGCACTCGGCCAGCCGACAGAGGGGAAATGAAGGAAATGGAGGCCGCTATACATGGCTGAACAATATCTCGAGGGCGCCGAAATTGCGGGATCAATTCTTGTAGAGCACCGCTGCCGATGAAATTTGGTCAGGCACCGAGGTCTGGATGGATCTAAACTACCAAACTGAGTTGGGCGTATCCACATTGTTTTCGCAGGTTTGTTAGCAACGGTGCCTTTAATGGTGTGTTTACGATAAACGACCGGAGTACATGAAGGAATAGCAGCGTCAACTGGCGTGAATAAAGAAAATGTAAACGTGGCGAACTGGCACTACAGTACAAAATTGTAAAATTGTGAATTTTACTATTTCACACATTGATTTATGTACAATGCCACTGTGCTAAAGACTCTTCGGCGAAGTGGATTAATTGCTACAACACGGCCACCGCCCTTCACTGCGCACGTACCGCCACTACGCACACTGAACCCCCTAAACATACTACAGACAATAAGACAAGTAGAGACAGACTGTCACACACACGCCGCCGTTCACGGAGAGCGGCACAAGACTATAATAACCGAGTGCAGTGATCAGGTGAGAAAGAATAAACGAGTTATGGGAATCACAGGTTATGGACCCAGTCACGACTACCAACACAGCGTAGAGCCTGGGCTCCGCAACGATCACACTCACCCACAATAGACGAATTCTGGAGTTCCCATATGGGAATATACGGAAATGGCATGGGAATTTTGTGCGCATGGCTGGGCAGAGGGAGCGGTGTTCGCACGGAGCCTTTGTTTATCACACGCTGCCCAGGGAGCATGTGCAAACCTTACAGTAAAGACAAATGGCATGAATAGTTTTAGGAATTGTGTTACGGTGATTTCAATGCTAAGTAAAAGAGTCACGGTTCTTCGTGCACTCGTAACGCGTCAAGTGAAAGACAGTTGTCTCGAAATCTCGACTCTGGGATATGAGCTCGTATCTCAACGAGATCGTGTGCGGATGTAGCTACATACAGCGTTCAGATGACATACGCTGCGGGCAGCCACGCAGGATGTTTCACATCAACCTTCTATCTACTTCATCACTCCAATCATTTTCTGCTTTGAAGTGGCCCAGATACCAGTGCAGCTACATTGGTCGTGATTATCGTAGCTGCATTGTCTGTGTCATTCTTTCGCAATCGAAAGGCGCAAGTCGGAAACCGCAAGTTCACAGCACAATGGCGCTATCTTGAATCAAACAATAGAAATGCACTGCGTTTATGAGACAGACAACAAGGCGAATATTGTACACGAAAAAGAAGCCAGCACATCGCGTGTGGAGGGTACATCTCATCGTGCAATTTGCCACCAATCTAAGATATGAACTGCATATACCAACGAGCTTTTCGAAGAGTGACGGCTGCACAGAAAAACAAACCCCTGCAGTCGAAACTACCCGACGATAGTCGATGATGTGAAGGATGCAGAGAAAGGTGTGACAGACAGGTACAAATGAAAGCAGAGGGAAGTTCTCGCATGTGTCCTGGATCGAAATTAAGCCTAACGAAATGTATTATAAGTGCAATTGATCTCGAATCACGATTGAAAGTGGTGTAGTCCCAGCCCATCACTGAGTGAGGAGTAAAATGGTGTTTCAGGGGAGAGAATGGAATACAACAGAGCACTAGAAGTTTATCAATTATATCATTTTCCATTGAAGGAAAGTGTTAGCAGAGGCTTTCATAGACAGGAACATATAAAGAGAGAGGGGTTGAGAGCTAGTACGTGTTGAAAAGAGGCTCATCATTGCAAAGGAATGGAAAGAAGAAACGCAGGATCCCTGAGAGTTACCGAACTTTTGAATCAGGATGATAACGACTCTCATTTTGATGGTTCCGTACTGATGGAAAATGGAAATGTATACGGGCATGTGGAGGTGGCGGGACAAGGTGATGGACTAGGAGAACAAGAAAAATTGTACAGAGAGAGTGGCATACAATTTGAGGATGAGAATGTTGCATCCATTGGTGTGCAAGTAATTGAATGGAATGATAAAGCTCCTTTTACAACTATATTTGATTCAAGAACCGACAAAAATGAAAAAAGAGATGCATTAAGGCTCCGTCCAAGGGTTGGAAGCAGCGGAGACAGCTTTTTGCCTTCACAAACTCCAATTGCAACAAGAAATGACGCAAAAAGTCAAAAGAATGTACTAAGTAATGACATAATCAGTGGATCAGAAGATGATAGTGGAAAAGAAGTCTTACCTGTGATTTCACAATCTCAAAGGCGTAGAGCACAACGACGCTTCAATGGTGAAATGGATTTTCTGCTAATGGAAGAAGTGCTAAAGCAGAATGCACATGTATGCAATAGAGGAAAGGTGCAAGCGGCTTTTGAGACTGTTGCATCATGCTTGAATTCGTCAACAGAATTCAGAAACACAGTGAGAGAAGACATAGAAACCAGGAATAGTAATCGCGGTAGAAGACATCGTGGGACTGTTCAAGTATGGAAGACAGATATGTCGCATTGTAAGGAACGTTTCAGTAAGAACATGGATCGGTTTAGAAATGGAACGATAGGAGATGATTGCCATGATGAGTTACAGGAAAGACTAATCGTCGTATGCCGCAGAATTTTGGAAGAAGTAGAAGCAAGGAAGGCCGAAAGAAAGGCAAGACATGAAGAAGATGTGAGGCGAAGGGATGAATTAGAGCTTGGAGGCACCGAGGCGTGTGAAATGGCGATGAGAAGGCGTTCACAGGCTGTGAGAAACATGGCAATAAGTGATGCCGGGAGTAGCGAAAGGCAGGGAGCATCAGAACGGGAGGATGAACGAGGAAAGAAAGGCAATGTAGAAGGTGATTTGGAAATGGACATTTCGAACAGGAGAGTAGTGAAACGGGTAAGAGAACCGGATACACTTTCGGTACTATTTCATGCGTTAGATAACTCTGAAGAGAACCGGAATGCTCTTGCAAAACGTCAAGACGAAAGAGAGGCAAAGAGACTTACCATGGAAATCAGGAGAGCCGAAGTGGAGTCCCGACAGCGTGAAGATCGATTGCAGCATGAAAGGGATATATTGGCGCTGGAAAGGGACAAGTTAAACGCTGAGATCGAAAAAGGTAAATCGTCGACTGCTGAGCTAGAACTAGAACACAAGAAATTGGAGTTTGAGGAGAAGAAGTTGGCGGCGAAAATAGAAAGGGATCGTCTGGACGCTGAAGAGCGCAAAAATCGTATGGAAGCTCAATTGATTAGAGAAAAAGAAGACGCGGAAGACCGGCGCGCTTTTCGCGAAATGATGTTCAAGAGGTTTCATGATTAGATAATCTGGTGAAGGTATTGCAGCCAAACCGAGTGTTGCTTTAGCGAAGGAAGCTTTCCATGACTCTAGAAAGTTCTGAGTAATGTAAAGTAAACATGCGGGAACTTGAGCATCCCCAATAACCTCTGCAATACAGTAAATTAGTTCTAGTATGTTTTCCCTCTCTCATTTTCCGCTGTCTGTAGCTGTCCAAGCGTAAAACTGAGAACATAACTGGCGTTCTCTCACTCTATCCCCGACATCTTCCCCTTCATTGCAGCGCGCATTTCCTCTTCCATTAGTCATAGAATTTTAACGGTGCAATGTGCATCGAGGTCCATTATGCCTGTGTGGGGCACCAACGGGACCGATAGATTTGGTGTGCTGGTTGTGGCGGCGACAATATTGGGGGTAAATACACGATGAGAAGGTCGCCTCAAGCATTGAGGAGTTACTTCGGGGGGCCGAAATGGGCTGAACTGAACTGGACAAGACGGGACAGGACGGAACGAAGAGCAAATGCATCAACTATAAGACATTACGTTTGCTGAATCAAGCAATGTTACAACATGGAGTTTGGGGCGAGGTGCATGCCGCGCCCCTCCTAGGCTTCGGTAGTCGATCCCAGGCACTGCGCAGAGCTTCGTCAAAAATATCCTCGAGTCCCGGAGCGATTGGGGGAGTAGCTTGAGCACGTTCATATCGGGCTGGGTTATGTGCGGATGCGATGGGCAGACTGGCAATTAGTGGAATGAGAGTGGCGAAGAGGACCGCGCAAATGATCGGTGCAAAACTTGCGTTCATTTGTTCGGATGGTGGTGGCAATTTGTTCAATTGGCGCTATGACGGTGATGGGACGCAAGCCATGACGTTGGGGAGCCTTAATTGGTGATGGTGATGACAACAAATGTTGTCGTACTGAGGGCTGGTGCTGCCGCGGCGCGGCGTCAATGAGCACAGATGCGGTGCTGAGATTGACACTGCACCAGTATCCGACGTGATGTGTCGTGTCGTGTCTTTCTGTGCTTCGTTGCTGTCAAGTGTTGGTAATGACTGACGGTGCACGCAGGCAGACATGGACCTACACGACTGGATATGACCCACGTCACTCTGCGTCTTGTTGGCAGACTTGACGGCGCTAGCGCTAGCCGCTGGTGAACAAACGTCAGCGCAGATCCAAACTTGAAAATAATTCCGTCTTTTCAAAATTAGCGCACACACACGCGCACGTCCAGATTCGTGCACCTCACTACGATCTGCAGCGGCAAGGATGCGCGAGCAGTCGAGCCCCAGTCATGTGGCGCCCGGCATTGCGCCTCACATCATGCTCGCTGCGCCGCTGCGCGTTGAATCACGCTTTGCATGTGCCGCCGCTATCCCATCGCATGATTGTTACCGAGGGCCGGTCCTGGGTGGCGATGTTTCCGCAAGACGTGGCCGAGAACCTGTGTCTGCGCTTCCGCTCGCTGCGATGGTCGGGCGACGCGCGTGCCGCGCATCAAATTCTTAAGAATGCCGGCGTGCATCAAAGTCGCGACGAGGCGGATTTAATCGAGCTTCTTCTCGTGCTTTTGAACACTGATGAATTCACCGGCCCGCGCGAACGATTGAGCGCTATAGTGGACACCCTGTGTGCCTCCCCAACGGGCAGGCCCAAGGCCGCGTACAACATTGTGCCCAGTGAATGCACAAGAGAGGCTGCTCGTGTGTCGGACAATTCGCACGCCAAGCGTGATGTCATTCTTAAGACCGCTCTTTCCATGTGGTCAGAGTTGACCCAAATGACCAGTAAACCTGGCGTTCGTTCTGTTGCGTTGATGTATCGTATATGTGGCGATTGTAAACATATCAGACTATAAAGAGATGATCCAATGCATGAACATCGTCGTGCAACAGGCACCGCCCTATTCCGACGGTGAAAACAGCGCCGCGGCGCCTCTCAACACCATTCTCAACTGGGTGATGGCGACCGAGAGCGGCAAGATACACTACTTTCTGGCCGAGGTGAACGAGAAGCTGCGAGCGATTCTGAACAGCTGGTGCACGTTGCTGTCATCGACAGCGTCGCTCAATGTTTTCAAAGACGAAAACGGTAACAGCCCCGGCGGGTGGATGCTGGACCCGCGCATCGAGGAGAGCATGCACGAATACGACAATCCGGGGTCGGTAACGGACCCTGCTTGGGGATACGGATCGTGGAACGAATGGTTCAAACGGCCGTTCAAGGCGGGTATGCCTCCATTTTCCAACCCGGATGACAACTCGGTGATCTGCAGCGCATGCGAATCGACGCCGTTTGCGTTTCAGCAAAACGTGAAATTGCACGACAAGTTTTGGGCGAAGAACCAGCCCTACTCGTTGGTGACCATGATGAACAATAACGTATTGGCGAGGGAGTTTGAAACCGGCACGGTGTATCAGGCGTATCTGAGCTCGCGCAACTACCATTCTTGGCACAGCCCGGTGAACAGAGAGATTGTTTCAGCGAAGGTGGTGCAGGGCTCGTATTACGCCGAGTCGCCGGCGGTGGAGGACGACCCTTCGGGGCCGGACTCGTCGCAGGGGTATATTACTAATGTGACCACGCGGGCCATCATCTTTATCAGGGCGACGGACAGTGAGGGAGAGGAGGACGGACCCGGGCTGATGTGGTTTATCGCGTTGGGCATGTCAGAGATTTCGAGCAATGTGCTGTCGGTTAAGAGGAACGATACAGTGGCCAAGGGCGACGAGTTGGGATACTTTGAGTATGGCGGGAGTAGTTACTGCTTGGCGTTTAGGAAGGACGTGATCATGAACTTGTGCACGCAGGCGTTGCCGCCGCTCACCGACTGGGATTCCAGCGCCGGTACGGGCGGGGAGGAGCTTATCAAGCTCGGCACGGCGATTGGCTCGACGGAACCGTGCTGGTAGTGGGGGATGTCGCGATAGAGTGGTAGATAAAATTGTGTGTGTGTGTGTGCGAGGGTAAATGTTGGCTTGTTTGTTGACGTGGATTTGCGACGGAAGAGTAGAAATCGGGGCGAGGACAAGTTGGCGTAAAATCATCGGCGGACCGGGATGGTGAGACGGTGCAGAGCTTGGTTCCTGCGGGACAGGTGCAAATTTAGTAGCGTGGATAATGTCCATGCAGACGAAAACAGTGAGAACGAGGACGATAGAGAATCAGATGCGTCTATTCTGAAATCTGGTCTACTCCAAATGCTCCGTACTGCAGCGCTAGATGGTCCGCGAGTGTGAGTAAATGTTTACTCTGCTTCCTACCGTTTGAAGGATTGCCAATTTTTCTCTGAGAAGTTTAACCAAACCTTCGCAGGTATTAAGAAAACGGTCGTAAAGCAATGTATTCGTGAATTGCTGGAGGACTGCAGTCGAAATAACGACTTGCTTGCGATCTATAAATGCAAGTGTGGAAGTTAGTCAATATACATGCACAGGTGTACCATAAACCAACTGACGACATTCCCACCCTTAGTTTACGTTGATGATCAAGATGCGAGAAGTACTTCTTGACTTCTTTGAATGCCCATTCCACTGACATACGGGCAGAAGACATTCGACGATTAAACAAGGTCTCTTCCTCTCCCAAGTCTGCGCCACGAAAGCCAACCATCATGTACGGTCGCAAAATATATGCAGAATCTGCGTACACATAGAACTGCCTTCCATTGATTAAGAGACTATCTTGTAAACATTGCTCGATGCCGGAGTTCCTGAACATAGTTAAATCATGCCTTCTGCCTTCCACAGGACCATAAACATGGAACATAAGACCATCCGGCAGGGTCATAGCCTGAAATTTGAAGCAATTGCGACGTTTGTGACCATTGTACGTTGCGCGTTGCATATTACCCTTCGGCTTGCAAATGTATAGGTTACTACCATCAATGAAACCAATGCAACTATCCAGGGGAGCTCCAGTTTCGAATATTTTGGATGCGTACATTTCACTTCTCGATCTTATAAATGAAGAGTGGTATGATGTTACCAAATGGTGATACTCTTGGTAGAAAACTTCAAGTACATGGTAAAAGATTTCACAGAGCGCGGTAGAAGATCTGAAGAACTCCTTTTCTAAGTCTTTCCACCTGCATGGTGAGCTTAGTCTTCGCAATAGGATGCAAAAACCCTCCATACCTGACGCTCTATATCCCCCTCTCTCTGTTACGAACGAAATATTGTCCCATCTAATTCCACGTAGTATATCTCTCATTTCTACTTTTCCAAAAAACGAAACCTGCGGAAACATTCATAATCATCCAACTCTCCCAAGTTGAAACTTGATGAGAAAATCTCTGCTTTCAGATCCTTTCGGAGCAAGTAATCGCTGTACTCTAGTGATGCGTCATGCAACAACAAACGAGGGATGATTTCTTCGTCGAGGTTCCTACTTCGGTAGTACGCCAATAGACATAACCCTACTTTCATTCTGGACCTTTTCAGGGTATGTTCTCTTTGTGTCCTGGCTCTTGTCATTTGCGCAAGCAGATTTGAAGTTAACGTTCCGTTTGCAGCCAATCTTATGATTTCACTCCTTTCGAATAAACTTCCGCAATCACACAAGAAAAATTGCGCACTTTACTTCCAGATAGAACATGAACGGGTTCCAACAGTTTCTCAAATACTCAAGATGCAAAATTGGTACAACTCCATCCTATCACCCAAGTAACTTCCTTCCGAGCTGATTCCGGCTGATATATTTTAGCCACAACTGCATCATGTCACACTGCAGCTAGGGAAAATTTATTTCTTCTTGCATTCGTACCTGTCTGTCACACCTTTCTCTGCATCCTTCACATCATCGACTATCGTCGGGTAGTTTCGACTGCAGGGGTTTGTTTTTTCTGTGCAGCCGTCACTCTTCGAAAAGCTCGTTGGTATATGCAGTTCATATCTTAGATTGGTGGCAAATTGCACGATGAGATGTACCCTCCACACGCGATGTGCTGGCTTCTTTTTCGTGTACAATATTCGCCTTGTTGTCTGTCTCATAAACGCAGTGCATTTCTATTGTTTGATTCAAGATAGCGCCATTGTGCTGTGAACTTGCGGTTTCCGACTTGCGCCTTTCGATTGCGAAAGAATGACACAGACAATGCAGCTACGATAATCACGACCAATGTAGCTGCACTGGTATCTGGGCCACTTCAAAGCAGAAAATGATTGGAGTGATGAAGTAGATAGAAGGTTGATGTGAAACATCCTGCGTGGCTGCCCGCAGCGTATGTCATCTGAACGCTGTATGTAGCTACATCCGCACACGATCTCGTTGAGATACGAGCTCATATCCCAGAGTCGAGATTTCGAGACAACTGTCTTTCACTTGACGCGTTACGAGTGCACGAAGAACCGTGACTCTTTTACTTAGCATTGAAATCACCGTAACACAATTCCTAAAACTATTCATGCCATTTGTCTTTACTGTAAGGTTTGCACATGCTCCCTGGGCAGCGTGTGATAAACAAAGGCTCCGTGCGAACACCGCTCCCTCTGCCCAGCCATGCGCACAAAATTCCCATGCCATTTCCGTATATTCCCATATGGGAACTCCAGAATTCGTCTAATACCGACACCATTCGAAACAGCCCGAGCCAAGAGGCTCCGCTACCGAGTCACAGCCAGTATCTGGTCAGAATTGTGGCGCTGCGCCCAACTTTCAGAAACAGAAGACAGTGAAACTCAACACAGCGACACCTATAACATGGCACAGTCGTCAAATACAAATCCACTATTGCCTGAAACCCAAAACCGTGACTACGAAGTCACACCTATTGGTCACATCAACTCAACCCTCCCCACATTGACTGAGACGAACTACACCAAACGGAGAAACGCCCTGACCGATTTTTTCATAATACGCGACATAGAGGATACCCTGGGAGCAATCCCATAGCCTCCGCCCTACCGCATCGGCTGAAGAAGCTAAACCATTCCGAAAAAACGCTGCTATTGCCCGTCAGATCATAACAGCCAGCATTGTTGTCTAGGAAGACGATGATACATAACTTTATTGTCGTCGGCGTGATCGGCGGCGTATAAATACTGTGGAGTTAGTGCTTACAGCTAGTGGTATGATCATCCGACAACGTAGGCTCGCTGTGGACACGGCGCGGAAATAACGGATTGATCATCCGACAGTCTCCGCGCGCCGTGGGCTATGTGAGTCGTAGGAGAGGTAGTTTTTCTGTAAACTGAGCAGGTTTGAGTGCTTTGGTCATGATGTCGGCAGCGTTGGTGTGGGATGGAGTATGGTGTAGTGTGATATGTTGTCGCTGGATTTCTTCTTTGAGATAATGGTATTTGACATCGATATGTTTCGATTTAGGGGTGGGGAATTCCGTGTTAGCTGTGTGTGATGGCGCCTGCGTTATCCATGAATATGGGTGTGGGTGCCTTGTTAGGGTGGCGCAGATCTTGTAGTATGTTGCGTAGGAATGATACATGTTGGCTGGTGTGGAAGGCTGCTACATACTCAGCATGCCATGTGCTCGTGGCTATGAATCGTTGACGTTTTGACTTCCACGCCACTGGGGCATTGTTGTAAAGGATCACCGTTCCAGATGTGGAGCGGCGGGTGGAAGTGCAAGATGCGAAGTCGCTGTCGGAGTAAGCGACGAGATCTGATTCTTTTTGTGTTCTATAGGAAATGCCTGTGTTGGGACTTTGTTTCAGATAGCGTAGTACACGGAGTCCAGCTTGCCAGTGTAGCAGTTGCGGGGATGTGGAGTATCGGCCCAGGTAGCCAGTAATGAATGCGATGTCCGGGCGCGTTGAATAAGCCAGATATCGCAAGCTGCCCACCAATCCGAGGTAGTCGTACTGCTTAGTGTCGAGTGGATCGGTTAGTTTTTCTGTGGTGCTTAGTAAATCTGAGGCGATCGGCGACTTTGTGGCTTTGGCCTCGGTGAGCCCATTTTTTCAAGTAGTTGGGCAATGTATGAAGGTTGGGATATCTTTAGCTCGTTTGAAGTTCTGGTGACCTTCCATCCTAGGATGTGCTGGACTGGTCCTAGGTCTTTGAGTACGTATTTGGTTTGGATGTGGGTTTTGGCGTGTTCGCGCAGTTCATTGTTGTTTGAGACGACCAGGAAATCATCAATGGTTATGATAAGGAGTACAAAGTGAGTAGGATTGTGTGGACATGTGAGCATAAAGCTGCAGCTGTCGCTTGTGAGTCTGTTAAAATTTTAGGCGAAGGTGGTTCGATAGGCCAGTGGTGAAGATATTGCACGCCTGTTTCGATCCATACATATTGCCTGTGATCTTTCCTACTCGGCCAGGATATTTGTATGTGCCATCGAAACGCTTGGGTTGATAGATGTATAGAGTTTTCGAGTCGCCAAATGTTTCATGAAGGAATGCTGAATCTAGATCCCAGTGATGGACGGAGTAATTGTGTGCTGCTGCTATGGCTAGAGCCAATCTGATAGCATCACGGTCGGCGACAGGGGATGATATTTGGTCGGGATTGTAGTGTTCATGTGGCTTTTGTAAGTCGCCTCGGATGTTACAGCGTACTTTGCGTGTGATTGGTTGGCCGTCTGCGTTTCGTTTTGTTTTGAGGACAATCTTGATGGGCAATAGTTTCGTATTCGAGGGTAGTTCTGACTTAGGAACATAGGTGATAGTACCTCGTGATTCTAATGTGTCCAGTTCGGCATTCCACGCTTTTTCCCATTCGAGGGCGTCTGGTGCGGCACGTGCTTGTTTGAGATTTTTAGGTTCTGAGTATGGTTGGGTTGGTGCGGCCTGCAAGGGACATACAGGGGATTTATCGGTCGCCGTGTCGGTGTGTGCGGTGTGGGCTATATTGGCTGTTGCTGTGGGTCGGTTTGGGGACTGTATGCACGAAAGTCTGCAGCGCGGCAGCGATGGACAGTGTTTGTATTAGTGTCATAGATGTAGTAGTGGTGTTGGTCTACGCGACCAATGTAGTGTACAAGCTTGGCTTTGGGCTGAAGTTTGGTTCGCGGTTTCCGGTCATGCACAAATCCAGTTTGTCCAAAGCGTTAGAAACTGCTAAGGTCAGGTGTGCGTTGATTCCATTTGGTTATGGGAAGTTGTTTGTGGGCGTTGTGTGGTGAATGGTTGATGTGATCCGCAGCTGCGCGTGCGGCGTATTCCCAGAGGTTCTCAGGGAGGCCGGAAGTGAGTAGCGTCGCTCTCGTGATGTCCATGAGTGTTCTGTTGACTCGTTCGCTGATTCCGTTTTCATGTGGTGTGTAAGGAATTGTTGGGTGTACAGTGATGCCGTTGTCTTCGTAGAATTTTGCAGTTCCTTGGAGAAGTACTCATTGGCATTTTCCATCGTGATATCCGTCACTCGACATGGTGAGCTAGAGTGGATGTGTGATATGTGCTGTTTAATGTATGCAGCGGCGTCACTTTTGCGTTTGGCAAAGTGTACGTGGATAAAACGGCTGTTTTCATCTGTGAACGTTGAGAAGTATCGGTTGCCGTTAATGGATGGTTTTGGTAGAGGGCCACATACATCTGTGTGTATGTGAGATCCGAGTGTGGCGGTTCGCCTGCGATGTTTGTGGAATGGTGCAGATGGCTGTTTGCCTATTGCGCATCCGGTGCACGTAATTTCTGGAGGTGGGTTTTGGAGGGATGATGGCAGTCCGTGTACAAGGTTTGACTTGGCAAGTTGGTGTATTCTTGTTGGATGTAGGTGAACGAGGCGTAGATGCCAGTCGTGGTAATCTCGTGTAGTTTCTGGGAGAGATTGGACTGAGGTAGGGATCGGTATGGTTTGTGTTGTGTGTTGATTTGTTTTTGGTTGGGTGTGTAGCGTATTGATAGGGTTGATGGTGTTTTGTGTGCGTATTGGCTCTAGTTGGTGTGGCGTTGTGGTTTTTGGGTGAGGGATGTGAGGGCTGGGGGTGATATTGTATGTTTGTGTCGGTGGTGGGGGATGGATGGTCGGATTGTTAGGTTTAGGGCGGTTCTTTGCTGTTTTTGGAGGGAGGGATGGTCTGGGTTGGGGGGTAGGCGGGCGTTTGGGTTGTTGTTGAGTGCTGGTTGGTACGGGGAGTTGTCGCTGGTGACATGGGTTGTTTGTGGAAAGACGGAATGGCTTCGGGTTGTAGTGTGGCGTAGGATGGCTCTGGGAGGTACCGTGACGCGTGGCCTGTTCGTGTTTGTGTGTGTTGGTTGTTGTTGTTTGGGTTTTGATGTTTGTTTAGGCTGTGAGCGCGCGCCGTGGCATCTGTTTTGTGGATGGGTAGCGCTCAGTCCAGGATGTGGTTTGGGCTCCGTGTGATGGTCATGGGTGTTTGTTGGCGGTGCTACAGTGGGTGCGGGGAGGCAATACATGTTATTCTGCTTTGTGGCAGTGGCTCGAATTTGGCTGGGCGAGGAGGGGGTTGTCGATAAGTGATGTATGCTGCATCTTTTTGGAGTATTATGTCGTTTCTGTCAGCCAGTTGGCTGACGGAGATCAAGTTGTGTGTGGCGGTGGGTAGTGTGACTGCGTGTGGAATGAGGAGTGTGGTTTGGTTTGGAATGTCTAAGTGGACGGGACCCTGGTGTGTGGTTGGGCATTGTTGTCCAGATGCTACCGTGGTGGTGGTAGCTTTGGGCTGCATGGTGGGATAGGGTTTCCGTAGGTGGGTTGGATAGGCACCGGAGTCCAGTATGTACGAGGCGGAGGAAGGAGTGTTTATTGTGCTGGTATATGAAGTGTCGAGTTGTGGATCCGTTACATTGTCCTGCGCTGGTGTGTCAGGTAGTTGGTATATGCTAGGAGGGGATGGTGCGGCAGCTTGTGTGTTTTCCGGTGTATACTGCGTGTTGTGGTTGGTGCCACTGGGTTGTTGGTGGTGTAGTTGGGGCTGCTTCGTTTTGTAGCGGTGGTGGGTGAATTGGTGGAGGAGAAAGCCATAGTGAGCTTGGTGGGTTTCTCTGGTATTATTGTGCTGCAGTTGTACTTGTCGGGCTCGGCACGTCTGTGTAGTGTGTGTTGGCGATCCATGGTAGCTACACCAGTAACGTTGTGGAAGGGGGAGGTGGTATGTGGCGAATTGGATGTCCTTGAGGAGTGCGCTGGTATCTGTTGGTGCCTCGGCCACGACGTCCTCTTGCTCGATATGGATATGTGGGGGTATAGTATCCGGGATCTTGCCAGTGAGTTTGCCAGGCTGGTGGGGAGGGCGGATAGGGTATGGTCGGTGGGATAGGAGGCAACGGTGGATGGTGTGTTGTAGTTACTGGATGGATGGGGACGGCTTGTTCATGTTCTACTAGCATCGCGAATACGAGTTCCAAGTTTGGTCGTTCACCGTTGTGGAAGTTGTGAAAGTTGGCCACTTCGCGTATTAGTGGTGTCCAGCTGGGAAGATGTTTAAGTCCGTCCAGCACGAACTGCACGGTTGTGGTGTCATCTTCAATGTTGGAAATCCGGACTGTAGCATTGTATCACGGAGGTCGCGGTGTCTTGTGATATATTCTGTGATGGGAGTTCCGGGTGTGTGTTGGAGTCTGGCGGCTGTGAGTCGTAAGTTGGTTTCGGTGTGCTGCGGTGGGATGATGGAGAGTTTGTCTTTGAGGAAGTTGTAGATGCTCGAGGGGTGTCCGGATAGTATTGTTGGGCTAATACTTTGAGTATGGGTGGGGAAATGGTGTGGACGATGAGGAGACGAGCGAGGGACAGTCTGTAGTGGTGTAGTTGGCGTTCGTTTGCGTCTTTTGGCTCGGGCGGTGTGGGGCCAATGACGTATGGTGTGATGTTGTGAATGGATGCATAACTGCGGATGCTGAGGGACCATTGGATGAGATTTGTGTGTGTGAGTGGGGGAATTCGAAGTGGGGGATGGCTTGGGTATCGAGGGATTGGGGTTGTTGGCAGAGGGTGTGGGCGTTTGGTTTGCCATACGGCCGGAGTTGTATTGTGCTCTTCTTCAATTGTTCTTGTGCAAAGAGATCGTCCGGGAGTCTGTCCGTTCCTGTTGGCGTCCGGCCCGGAGTTCGTCTGTGTTTTTTTCGGAAGTGGACGCGGACGTCCAGTCTCTCTAGTACTGGTCCTAGTCGGCCCCGAGATTTACTAGAACAAATGAACGTCCGCGTCCAAAAAAAATAAAAATTTTTTGGATGCGGACGTCCACTTTCTCTAGTACATATGGCGGAATACTAGGGCCCGACATCCACTTTCTCTAGTACATATGGCGGAATACTAGGACCGACATCCACTTTCTCTAGTACGTTTGGCGGAATACTAGGACCCGACATCCACTTTCTCTAGTACATATGGCGGAATACTAGGACCCGACATCCACTTTCTCTAGTACATATGGCGGAATACTAGGACCCGACATCCACTTTCTCTAGTACATATGGCGGAATACTAGGACCCGACATCCACTTTCTCTAGTACGTTTGGCGGAATACTAGGACCCGACATCCACTTTCTCTAGTACATATGGCGGAATACTAGGACCCGACATCCACTTTCTCTAGTACATATGGCGGAATACTAGGACCCGACATCCACTTTCTCTAGTACATATGGCGGAATACTAGGACCCGACATCCAGTATACAATATATCAGCGAAAACCGGGAGGGAAGAAATTACAGCGGATGGTAAATTCAGGGCCCATATCGGACCGTATTTTATTCTCTCATTTAGGAAACTGCTCGTATACAATACGTCTCTCTAGAATAGGGAATACATATCTGGTCAGAATAGGAATAAATACCCGGTTAGAATAGGAAATAATACCCGTTAGAATAGGAAATAAATACCCGGTTAGAATAGGAAATACGTATCCAGCCAGAATACAAAATACCTGTCAGCATATCGTCGATCACCCATCTCCCTCACTATCGCGTTCTCCCTACCATCCGAACGCCATGCACCACCATCCGCACATACTGCAAGAACCCTCACGACCTAGATTACAAAAATACGCTCCTTCCCAATACCATCCCCGCTTTCCTCGACACCACCCCAGCCCATTAAATCATCAAGACATCAAACACGAACATGGTCAGCAAAATCTTACACCACTTGAAACGCACTCTCACTTCTATCGTATGCCCCAAAATATACACATACCAGAAACACCTCACAGCTTCATTCCCCATCTTCCTACATCCCTTCTTCACTCTCCTTCAGTCCTGCCGTTCCTGCTGCTTCACCACTCCTGCATCACATCACACATCAGAATCAACCACAACAGTCAGACTCAAAAGCAACGCTTACCACGACAGATATCCTAGAAACTCCCTTACTTACCTCTCCGAGAGGATGACTGAATCATCCATCCTACACAAAATACAAACCATGATCCAAAAACCTTGCAATGAATAATCAAAGTCAGCAGTCCATATCTTCGCAAAACAAGTCTTGGTGCTCAGTAAAACTTACCTTCTGTCATCAACATTCCTGCATCATCTACACAACATCGGAATCAACCACAACAGTCAGACTCAAAACCAACCTTCCATCACAGCATACTTTCAAAACTCGCACACTTACCTTCGCTCCACACAATACACACCATGACTCAATAGGCTTCCAATGAAAAATATCGCATCAACGGAAATAGTCAGACTCAAAACCAACCTTCCCTCGCTGCTTACTTTCAAAACTCGCACACTTACTTTACCTGTTCCATCCTGCACACAATAAAAACCATAAATCACGTAATCGTGTAGCCAAGAAAAGTAGTCAGCATTCCGCATCTTCGCACAACCGGTCTGGGCGCCCAATGTGACTTACCTTCCGTCATCACTATTCCTCCATCACCTACGCAACATCGGATTCAATCGCAACAGTCAGATTGAAAACCAACGTTTCCCTCGCTACATACCCTGAGAACTCGCAAATGTACCTCTCATCCATCCTACACACAATACAAACCATGATCCAAAAACCTTGCAATTAACAATAATCATAGTCAGCAGTCCATATCTTCGCAAAGCACATCTTGGCACTCAATGAAACTTACCTTCCGTCATCAACATTCCTGCATCATCTACACAACATCGGAATCAACCACAACAGTCAGACTCAAAATCAACCTTCCCTCACAGCATACTTTCAAAACTTCACGTACCTCTCTTCCATCCTCCGCTCAATACACACCATCAGTCAACAGGCTTCCATGAAAAATATCGCATCAACGGAAATAGTCAGACTCAAAACCCACGCTTCCCTCAACGCATACCCTCGAGGGTAGAGGATGGAACGAAGGTACGTGCGCGAATCTTGATCAAGATTCGCGCACGTACAAAGCAAAGTCGGTCAAAGAAGATCAGTCGGTGATGAGGGCGGAGTGGAGCCTGCGGCGTCGACCGGACAGCTTTCTGCGTCCGCTTAAGTCTTGCTGTGCATACTCGAAATCATCGCCGGCAGTGAGATTGAGTATGGCCCAAGCCATGGTCTCTGATTCCCCGAACAAAGAGATCCGGATCGAGAACAACGAATATAAACATATAATCATATATATGAGAATCCATTTGCTTTCCTTACATGATCTGTGGCATATCCGCTGTAAAGCACATTCAGATTCCACGAAGTTTGGAAATAAAAAAGTTTATTATTACAAATGAATTAATTGAAAATTCATCTCCCAGGGCAGTCGTTCGTCCTTCCATGCACACGTTGCCAGCACGCAATGTGATGTAACAGTTGGAAATGATTGAACTCTCGGTTAAATTCCACCGTTGGGATGTCAGCTGGAGTGAGCACAAAACTACTACCCAAAAAACTACGAACACGTTACATTCCAAGTCTCGAAAGCACCACAAAAATAAAATTGGTCGCATCTGGACGGCACAGTCTCCCCTGTTCAGCTCGCAATCCTCCCTTTTGCGTCAAAACTCGACATGGAATGCAAGTATGAAGGGTGCTTCTACTACTGCGTAGATGCTTATGCGCTCGCGCTGCATGAGCGAACGTGTCGCTACCGTTTCACCCCTCTCCCCAACATTTCAACAACGCTCGTGTCCCTGCCGTCACCCATGAGCCTGCTCGAAACGGCGACCATGATTCCCCGCAACCCAGCTCCCCAGACCCAGAATCTGGTCGTGCTTCCTCCAGCGACTCACCCTGTGACGCTTCACTGCCACCAACCTCAACCCCCTCCCGCGCAGACCTCCTCGTGCAATCCCTCGCCGCCAGTCTCACAACCCTCGAGTACAAGGCCGGCGCTGGCCGCGTGAGCGAAGTCATCACCATCCTACAAGACCCCCGCATTCTCCCTAGAAAAGTTCAACAGCGCCGTTCGCACCGTAGAAGAATGTCGCCACGTTACCGCTTCCATGGTCGAAACACATTTCCGCACCGAAGGTTACAAGAGCCACATCATTCCAGACAAAACTGGTAAGTACTCGGCACAGCTGTACCTCCGCGACCCCAGTCGACATGCTCCGCAGGCAGTTAGCACTGGCTAACGACCAAAATACTCTCTTCCACCCCTCCCCACAGACCGCCCCAGACGGCACCGCAATATTTTCTCATCCCCTACACACAGAATTCGCGAAAACGCTGCACCAGGTTACTAGACAGCGCGTGCAGCTCTCGGAAGATCCACAGGTCGTATGGGCAGAGGAAAATGATCCCACCGCTTCCTCCTTTGCCGGCCTCCTCCAAGTGTACTCCGACAAGAGCAGCACAAGCCTCAAGAGCTCCGCAATCGTCGCATACCCCATACACGTCACACTGCTCAACTTCTCCGCCCCCCCCCTCCGTCGCCACTGCATCCGTACCGGCCTCACCATCGTCGGGTATCTTCCGTACATTGTTAACCCTTCGTCCAACGCCTTGTTCGGTGATGAAATGCCGACAACCTCTAGTTCTGCTAGTCGCGCTCGCAAAATTGATATTCTTCATAAAGCACTCGAAAAAGTGTTTTCGTCCCTATCCACCGCGTTCTCTTCCGGGTTCCCCTGCACAGACTCCACTGCAACTGCCCGCCAATGCTTTCCCATCCTAGCCAATTATTGCTGCGACTTTCCAGAGGCCAAGAGCTCTCATGCACTCGCAACAGCACTACCACCACACATCCCTGCCACCGCTGCTACATCCCCGCCACTCAACTTGAATCCAGCGCGCCACACCAGCCCCGCTCCCTCGATGATACACGCTCTGCACGCCAAGAGAGCGCTCAGGAGCATACAACTGCTCCGCTCGAAGCTCTCTCCCTCCTCGAACAACACTCTGTCCTCGAATCGACCGCTCTTTTACCCACCAACAGTCCCCTAGACCCCTACAACATTTTCTCCTTCGAGCCTCTGCACAATCTCCACCTCGGCATCTCAAAGCTCATCAAACAGTGCATTGTCCACCGCCTCAGCTCCCCAGACCTCACCACCACTGCCTCCCATTCCGGGACACCTCGCACCTTCAAGAAGGTGAAAAAATCCATCCTCGCCGGCTCAAACAGCATTCTGTCCGCTATCGAACGCGACTACTACATCACCGGTCTTCATGTCGACTTCTCCAAGGGTGAGAAGGGCACCAATTTGAACGGCCTCTTCACGGAGGACGGCATACGCGGCATGCTCGCAGCCAAAGACTATCACCATGTCGACATGGTGTTCCCTTTCATCGCAGCATTCATTGACACATGCTGTGACGAAGTAGATACAGCCCCCTCACTTCCATCTGCACGCAATACTCTGACCTCGTCGCATGGGTCATGAAACGCGGTCGCATCAAGCACTGGACTGCCGCCGAACTAGAAAGCCTCCAGAACTCCATTTCCTATTTCAAACAATCAATGCTCTCCACCCTCGGCCCATTCCACACCACAGGTCTCAAAACTTTCAAGTTCCATCTTCTAGACCATCTTCCCGGTGACTTGCAGAGATATGGCGCCCTGGAACACATTGATGCAGGCCCCTAGCCGACACTCGCATCTTCTGTTCAAACAGAGTTATAGGAAAACCTCTCGAAGGCGCTCCACAGCCATGGAAGAGACTATTCGCCACATGGAATTCTCCTTGGCCACTCCAACTGGTCATACCCCATCGAACACATTGGGAAACGCACGCATGATATCGCCCACAGACGGTGCAGTACTCGTTCGCGACGGATTCACCGTTGCACTGCACGACTTTGCCTCCCTGCTGCCCGATGCAACCCTCCTCGTTGCAGATATCGACGGACAGCCCGATCCTGCCACTCTTTTGCCGCTGCACAACTCCTCGTTCCCGTCTGGCACCATAACGCTATTCCAGCAACTCGGTGACACAGCTGCACAAGCGTTCCTCACCCTCGCTAGACTGCGCGCCACGGCAGAAGGCCCTCCAATACATGACATGGACATTTCCGTCACCGTGGTAAAGTCCGCCTACGTCATGGGAGGGTACGTCCCAGATGCCGACGACTTTGACCCGCAAGTGGCATGCTTCGCCCCACAAACGTGTCGAGGCACAAGCAGCAGCGCGTCTTTGCAACTTCATCGTTCGGCCCCGCAAAGAGATCGCAGTACTCCTTTGTCGTCATCTCCGGAACTGCCGATGACTACAGAACCATATGGGTAGGGCGCGTCCTGGCACTGGTACGCCTGCAGTCTCCAAACCTGTTTCAACCTGTAGAACTCGCTTCGTTCAGTATATGACCTGCTTTGCCCCAAAAAACGCTGTGGAAAAATCACTTGGGTGCATTTGTTTAAAGTGGTCCACATGGGACCCGGACAACGGATCCGTTGACAGCATGACACTGCATCCCACAGTGCAGGTGGTCCTTGGTTTGACCTCATTCCTGCATCTACTATATCTGGCACCGTGCACATCGTACGAAGTAACTTTCCAGTCAAGCCATTTACGAAACAAATGCACTGGTCGGACCACCGTTTTCTATCTCAACCGCTTCTACACCAACACTGATTACCATTCACAGATGATAATGAAGAAGAATAAATCTAAATCGCAGCACTCTATTGATAATGTACTACATGATAAACCTTGTAGTCCACGTCACATTTACTGCACCTAATTTCAACCATCCTCCATTACGCCAAAACCGTTATCAGCAGTGGCTGCATGGCGCCGCTCCATGCCCCCATACTGTGGGGCATTGATTTTCGACATTCAGGTTTGCAGTCAGGTGTCCAGCATATGGGTCAACGACGAAAAGTTCTGCGCCAATTAGTCCTTGCCGCATCACACAATCCATTACAGCACCGAGGTTTGACGTAATATGCGATTGATCCAATCCTCGGACACTAGAACAAGTGATGAGCAGCGGTTTACATCATCAACGACATGAACAATTCCAGACCCCTCTCCGCTTTGCCACACTTCAACAGCCTCTCTCGTCACAGTACGCTTGCAAACACATGCCGTGACTGTGCACTAGTCCGCTGTTCGCTCTCGACAACGTCCGTTTCTTCCCTTGCTTGCGAGCCTTGGGAGACAAGACATGCAGTACCCACATACATACCAACTAATTGCTGAAAAGCTACCCACACATATGACTGTACCGCCTTGTAAACTCCTTCTGCCGTGCACCTCCTTTCCCCTTCGGTTCATCCAAACACTCCCACAGTAGTCACTAGCCATGCATCCAGGGCGCCAGCGTAGTATGCCGTTCTCTATGTCCATTACTTGTTGCTGGTCGTATCGAATAACCCCTGAAATGTC